>JACXGM010024371.1:0-15760 GCA_016801145.1 Umbra pygmaea
GACACTCCACAGTATAGAATCACTTCACCCTCTAGAAGACACTCCACAGTATAGAATCACTTCACCCTATAGAAGACACTTATCATATGCTGTTCTCCAGAGCCACATACAGTACCAATGAGGTGCTTTGATTAAGGGCACATCAACAGCTTTTTAACTTTGTTGGCTTGGAATCAGGGACGTTACAGTGAATAGCCCAACACTGAAAGGCGATGGGATGGTAGGTGTGTTCAGACTGCTGGCTGACCTGGCCTGGGTCTGGAAGGCTGGGCCAGGATGGGCCAGTAGTGGGCTGGTCTGGACTAGTGCAGACTGTCATGTAGCCTCTCCCTTAGCTGCTCCCTCGGACCCCAGGATCACAGGGTCACCCAAGGCCAGCAGCTGCAGGAGGGCAGTGGGGGCTGGTCATCACCCCGACATCTGTTCCTCTGCACCCTACAATACAGCCCCCCACACACCCCACCAGCCTGATGCCATGTCATAGCTCGCTCGCCGTCCATCAGTTAGCACGTAGAGACACGTCAACGGGCTAGTTAGCTCTTTTTTAGCCGGTTCCTTGAGCATCTGTTTGTACTCCCTTCTTTTAATGTGTTTGTTTGTGTGTGTGTGTTTGTTGGAGGCTGTGTGTATTGGGGAGCCTGTTGCATTGTTTAGCAGTAGCCAGCTGCTTGGTATTTCCAGCCCCCCCACTCCTTGTTGGGTGAAGTGGCCCTGTTAGACGTGGCCCATTGTCCCTTCTGCCCTGGTGATGGGAACAAAGCCTGGCCTGCAAGCCTCATCAAGGGTCCTTCTCTTTCTCGAACACCCCTCCCTGTCCCCTTAGCCTACAGCAGGACACACCCCTCCCTGTCCCCTTAGCCTACAGCAGGACACACCCCTCCCTGTCCCCTTAGCCTACAGCAGGACACACCCCTTCCTGTCCCCTTAGCCTACAGCAGGACACACCCCTCCCTGTCCTCTTAGCCTACAGCAGGACCCACCCCTTCCTGTCCCCTTAGCCTACAGCAGGACACACCCCTCCCTGTCCCCTCAGCCTACATCAGGACACATCCCTCCATGTCCCCTTAGTCTATAGCAGGAAACACCCCTTCGTGTCCCGAATTCTGCAGCACAATATGCCTCACCTTGTCCCCTAGGTGACTCCTGGGGGACCCGAGACATGCCATTGTTTATTAGATAAACTATCACACCTGAATCAACTTGTCAACTAATCATCAAGCTCTTACCTGCTTAAAGGTGAGCTAGTTAAGGGATACAACAAAACTGTCAGCTGGCCAGGAATCACTGCCAGAGCCTGCAGCCTGACACTCCTCCGTGGTTCCTAGCCCAGACACATTTGACATAGTGACAGACAGCCAAATAAGATGAATTGAGAGATGTGTGTGCTGACATAACTTCTGTCTCCAGGGTACGAGGGCACGCTGTGTGAGAGCAACACCAACAACTGTCAACCCGACCCGTGTCACCATGGCACGTGCGTGGACGGCCTCGCCAGCTACACGTGTAACTGTGATGCAGGCTACACCGGCTACCGCTGTGAAAACCAGCTCAACGAGTGCCACAGCAACCCCTGCCAGAACGGCGGCAAGTGTGTGGACCAGGTCAACAAGTACATCTGCCAGTGTCAGCACGGCACCTCAGGTCAGCACCACGGAACATCCCGGTACATCGCTGTGTGGGTTTGATGGGCTGGCTCTAATTTGTCACAACTGAGACATTGTCTGAATGGTTGCTTCTTCTTGTCATCCACTCAGGGACAAACTGCGAGATCAATTTTGACGACTGCGCCAGCAGCCCGTGCGACTACGGCGTCTGCAAGGATGGCATCAACCGCTACGACTGCGTCTGCAAGCCAGGCTTCACCGGGCCACTCTGTAACGCTGAGATAGACGAGTGCATGTCCGGCCCCTGCCGGAATGGGGGCACGTGTGTGGACGAGGAGAACGGCTTCCACTGCCAGTGTCCAGACGGCTTCCAGCCACCGTTCTGCTACTCCCAGGTGGATGAGTGCGGGAGCAGCCCTTGTGTGCACGGAGCCTGCCGAGACGACATCAACGGATACCGCTGCGACTGTGAGCCCGGATGGGTGGGGAAGAACTGTGATCTGGACCGAAACGATTGCTTGCCCAGCCCCTGTCAGAATGCCGGCACCTGCTTCGACAAGCTCAACGGGTTCAGCTGCAAGTGTCGACAGGGCTTCAGAGGTGAGCCTGCTGCTCCGATCCGGATGCTACACAGAGACACTCCAGCAGCAGACCACTTAACATACAGCTGGCAGACACCATGTACACAAACACACGACATATAAACACAATCACGCTGAAAAAATAAACTTGGAGATGAATGTACTCACCAAAAGAAGCAAACATCCACAGACCATGGAAACAACTTGACATTAAATATACATGTCCTCACATTCACAAATCTGCAGTTGTGTTTGAACTATTCAGCGGTGTTTAGTTTGGGTCACATCAAGCATGTAGGGTCCCGTCTACAATACTTGCTCTTATTGACCCCTTGTGGAACTCTAAATGATCTGCAGAGAGTAACGGGTGGTTTTAGTTTCAGATTTTAAGTGTTTTGTTTAGTTGACATTTATATTACCAGGCAAGTTGACAGAACATATTCTTGTTTACAGCAACGCCCTGGGGAGAATGGGTAGATGAAAGAGCCAATGAAAGCTGGGGATGATTAGGTTGCCATGACGGTATGAGGGCCAGATTGGACATTTGTCCAGGACACTCTTACCAATAGTGCCATGAGCTCTTTAGTGACCACAGAAACACCCGTTTAACGTTCCACCCGAAAGACGGCACCCTACACGGGGCAGATGTCCCCATCACTACCCTGGGGCATTGGAAATTATACTTACACTTGCTCACCAACACCGCTTCCAGCAGCGTTGGTCTCCCATACTGGGACCGACCGTACCGACCCTGTTTAGCTTTAGAAGCAAACCAGCAGTGGAACACAGGACGCTATGCTGCTGGCTGTGTGTATCTAATACTGAATGCCTCTGTCTGTCATTCTAACCCATCTCTCTTGGTGCTCTCTCCCCGGCCACGCCTAGGTAACCTGTGCCAGGAGAACGTCAATGAGTGTTCATCCAGTCCGTGTCTGAACCAGGGGACGTGTGTGGATGGGGTGGCCAGCTTCACCTGTTTGTGTGAGCTCCCGTACAGCGGGCCGACCTGTGCAGACGTGCTCACGCCCTGCTCCCCCAACCCTTGTGCCAACCACGCCCTGTGCACCAACACCCCTGACTATTTGGGCTACCAGTGCAACTGCCTGCAGGGGTGGAAGGGGCAGTTGTGCAATGTTGACCTGAACGAGTGCACCTCCAACCCCTGTAAGAACCGAGGAACCTGCACCAATACGTTGGGAGCGTATGTGTGTTCATGCCGGGGCGGTTACACCGGCGCCAACTGTGAGACGGACATCAACGACTGTGCCCCTAGTGAGTGACCAATGAGAGACAAGTTAATTCCTCTCACTGAGCTACAGCATTGGCCTATACTCCATTGTAACTTACCAGCAGTCGAGGGATCTCCATACATTCTAACCCCCCCCCTCTCTCTGCAGACCCGTGCCTCAGCGGGGGTTCCTGCACAGACAGTGTGAACTCGTTCCACTGCAGCTGTCTGCCGGGATTTACCGGGCCTCGTTGTGCTGAAGAAGTGAACGAGTGTCAGAGCGCCCCCTGTAGGAATGGAGGCACCTGCACCGACTACGTCAACAGCTACACCTGTACCTGCAGACCGGGCTTCACCGGCATTAACTGTGAGACCAACATCCCCGACTGCACTGAAAGGTGGGTGTCGGAGTGTGGTGCTGTGTGTGTGTGTGTGTGTGTGTGTGTGTGTGTGTGCGTGCGTGCGTGCGTGCGTGCAAAGTGCAAAGTGTGGGAATCGCGGATGCATCTTGTAAAACGACCCTGTGTTTGCAGCTCGTGCTTCAACGGCGGTACCTGTACGGACAAGATCAACGGCTACTCCTGTACCTGTCGCTCGGGCTTCACGGGTTCCCACTGTCAGTACGAGCTGAACGAGTGTGACTCGCAGCCCTGCCTAAACGGAGGCCTCTGCCAGGACGCTCTGGAGTCCTTCCGCTGCTCCTGCCCCAAGGGATACACCGGCAACCGCTGTCAGATGTCGGTGGACTGGTGCCGGCGCTCGAATCCCTGTCAGAACGGAGGCCGCTGTCGACAGAAGGACTCCTCCTTCTCCTGTGAATGTCTGGGGGGCTGGTCGGGACGCTACTGCGATATCCCCGGGGTCTCCTGTGAGGTGGCTGCACTTCAGAGAAGTACGGACGTGTTCCTGATGTGTGTGTGTTTACTGTCTGTTCAAGGAATGTGTGTGTGGGTTTTTACTGTGTGTTCAGGGAATGTGTGTGTGTGTGTGTGTGTGTAGCACGTTATAACCCCATCCTCCCAATCCTGCCCAGGTGTCCAGACCGAAGACCTGTGCCAACACAGGGGTCACTGTGTCAACACAGGAAACAGCCACTACTGCAAATGTTCTGCAGACTACACAGGCAGCTACTGTGAGAAGCAGGTGGACCACTGTGAGGACAAACCCTGCCGCAACGGCGCCACCTGCAGGAGCTACGTGGGACTTTATCAGTGTGACGTGAGTCTGACTTCTCCACAAGTCCAATAAGTGTGAAGTGACGTAATGTTGTTGCATTATAGATACGGTACAGAGGTTAGGTTAATGTCATGTATTTGTGCTCCTATAGTGTATGCCAGGTTACACTGGAGAAAACTGTGATAGGGAGGTCAACGAGTGCCAGTCTCACCCATGCCAGAACGGTGGCACCTGCATTGACCTGGTGGGCCACTACATCTGCTCCTGTCCCCCTGGCACCTTGGGTACGGCAACCAATCAAACACATGGATCAGATTATTAGCTGCCAATAACGTCCATTTAGATTGCTGACGTGGTGTCGGTTCCTCAGCCGACGTCCTTGTTATCTGTGATGTGAGTGTAATGGTATTTTCCACGCGTGGCCCAGGGGTTCATTGTGAGATCAACGAGGACGAGTGCGCTCTGGCCCAAAGGCTCCGCGGGGCTCCCAAGTGTCTGAACAACGGCACCTGTGTGGACCGGGTGGGGGGCTACCGCTGTAACTGCCCCGCAGGCTTCACGGGGGACAGGTGTGAGGGAGACATCAACGAGTGTCACTCTAGCCCCTGCAGCCCCACCAACAGCCTGGACTGCATCCAGCTCCCCAACGACTACCAGTGTGTCTGCAAGCCTGGCTTCACCGGTAGGGATGCTGGGGGAGGATCTCCTTGTTGTATATAGAAATGTGCGTTTATATGTTTACACCCGTCTGACGCACGTGCGTGTTTGTTCAGGTCGCCGGTGCCAGGGCAGGTTCAGCGTGTGTGACTCCCAGCCCTGTCAGAACGGAGGGGCCTGTTCTGTTTCCAGCAGCTCTGCTCGGGGCTATGTGTGTACCTGTCAGCTGGTTAGTATCAGTCTACAACACTCTCTCACATACCGCCCTGTCTAGAACATTCCACAGTCGACACCGGCTCCCCGATCTCCCCACAGCATCACCCCCAGAGGTCAAAGTGCAGCCATGTCTCGGTTTGTGATCGAACTATCCTGACTGTGTCCGGTTCCATCCTCAGGGCTATACTGGGAGCAGCTGTGAGAGAAGCATGACCTGCAGAGAGCTGTCCTGTTATAACGGAGGCAGCTGTGATGCCACCACCAGGGGCACTCGATGTTTGTGCCTTTCCGGCTTCGCCGGACCTCAGTGTCAGCACCGTAGCAACGACGGCTGCTCCTCCAAGCCCTGCCATAACGGCGGCATCTGCACAAAGGAGACCAGCTTCCCATTCTTCCACTGCCAATGTCCCCAAGGAACGGTGGGTAAACGCTGCGAGCAAAGCCCTGTGACGCCCGCCTGCCCTCTGGCCGTCTGTCAAGGCAAAGCCAACGACGGCGTGTGCGACAAGGAGTGCAACACGTTCCCCTGTGAATGGGACGGGGGCGACTGCTCCCTAGCCGTGAACCCGTGGGCGCACTGCACCGATCCGCGCTGCTGGCGTGTCTTCAACAACAGCCAGTGTGACGAGTCGTGCAACAACGCCAACTGCCTCTATGACAACTTTGACTGCACAATCAAGGAAAAAGTCTGCAAGTGAGTACTTCTCCTTAACTTTTGTGCTCGGCCTGGCTCTTCTGTCATGCCACTGTCGCTGTACATTGTTGTGCATGACCTTATATCTCTCTGTGTTTGCGTATCCTCCAGTCCCATCTACGAGACGTACTGCATCGACCACTATGCGGACGGCCGCTGTGACCAGGGCTGCAACTCAGCTGAGTGTGGCTGGGATGGGCTGGACTGTGCAGGCAAGGTGCCTGAGGAGCTGGCAGAAGGCGTACTGGTGCTGGTGGTCCTTCTACCACCGGAGGAGCTTCAACGAACGGGCACCGCCTTCCTGCAGAAGCTCAGCGCCATCCTGAGAACGAGTCTGCGCTTCCGCCTGGACCACAACGGAGAGGCCATGATCCGGCCCTACACCCGGAGAGATGCGCGTCTCAAACGCGAGCTGCAGCCCAGCCAGGAGGTCATCGGCTCCGTGGTTTACCTGGAGATTGACAACCGCCTGTGTTCTCAGGACTCGGATGACTGCTTCCCATCGGCCGACAGCGCAGCCAGCTACCTTGGAGCTCTGTCAGCGGCCGAGATACTCCGCTTCCCCTACCCCCTGAAAGAAGTCCGCGGTATGTACAAACAGGCACTTAGGGTGCAGCATGAGATAACATATCAAAGGACACGTTCCCAAATCAGTTCTTTATCTGACACTAGATTTCCAACCATAGAAATAGAATTTATAGAAAGGCCATTCCAATTCAAATCAATGTAGAAGAATGGTCAGAGCAGTTCAATAGCCTTTCTATCCATTCTATTTCTATGTTTCCAACTGATATTCTAAGGTTATAAGGTTATATATTTCTGTCTTCTCTCCTCTAGCTGAAAAGAAAGACACAATCATAAAACCTCCTGAGTGGGTCAAGCTGATGCTAGTGGGCGTGGCAGCCCTGTTCCTCCTGGTCATTTTGGTGGTAGGCATGCTGATCGCCCGCAGGAAGAGAGAACACAGCAGCCTGTGGTTCCCCGAAGGATTCTTCCTGAAGAAGGAACCCAGCAGCAACAAGAACCGCAGGGAACCCGTAGGCCAGGATGCACTGGGCATGAAGTGAGTGGTCGTCCTGTTGTGTCTGACGTGCACTTTTAGTGCTCACGCAGCAAATACCAAATCACTCTACCTGATCCACTGTAGGGAGTTGTGACAGCGTGTTTGTTCCTCCTCTCTCCAGACACATGCCCAAGACGGTGGAGGAGTCACTTCTTGGAGATCACAGTGACTCCTGGATCGACACTGACTGCCCTGAGGCCAAAAGGTTAAAGGTTGAGGAACCTAGCATCCTGTCAGACCACGAAGACGCTGTGGACTGCAGACAGTGGACACAGCACCACCTCGCCGCCGCAGACATCCGCATGCCCCCCTCCATGGCCCTCACGCCACCCCAGGGAGAGTTCGAAAAGGACTGCATGGATGTTAACGTTCGAGGACCCGGTCAGTAAAATTATGTAATGCAATGTGTTGTATAGGGCTGGGCACGTCCAAACATCATCGATAGACGATGTAATCCAAAGTTTGTCGCTTCATTTGATCTGTTTGATGTGTATTGAGTGACACATTGACTGACCTCGCCTCTCTTCAGACGGCTTCACTCCGCTGATGCTGGCGTCCTTCTGTGGTGGCGGTCTGGAGCCTGAGCTCCCCGAGGAGGAGGAGTCAGAGGAATGTTCCGCCAACATCATCTCTGACCTCATCTACCAGGGTGCCTCGTTGGCTGCCCAGACAGACCGCACCGGAGAAACTGCTCTCCACCTGGCCGCACGCTACGCCCGAGCTGATGCTGCTAAAAGGCTTCTGGATGCCGGAGCCGACGCAAACGCACAAGACAACACAGGGCGCACGCCACTTCATGCTGCGGTTGCCGCCGACGCCCAGGGGGTCTTCCAGGTGAAACTTCTGGAATACATTGGCCTTAAGTTCTGCCTAGACATTTTGTAGAACTGCATATTGTCATTCTGGGCTGGGGTTCTACACAGTGTTTCCGTCACTTTGGATTGTGGTTCTACTTAGTGTAGCCCTGAGTAAACAGAATTCTTACCTCCCACACCATGTTGTTTTTGTCTTCTGTTTAGATTCTGATCCGGACCCGTGCTACAGACCTGGACTCTCGTATGTATGACGGCTCCACTGCCCTCATCCTGGCTGCTCGCCTGGCCGTAGAGGGCATGGTCGAAGAACTCATTACATGTCATGCAGACATCAACGCTGTTGACGAACTGGGTATGTGATTGGCTAAACTACTGTATGTGGTGCAGCATGTTTGTGTTTGTGTGTCAGGGTTTGAGTTACAAAATATTTGCACCAGATAATGTGACTGAAAGCATTCTATATTCCCAGATATTTGTAAAAATTTACCTGATAAATATAGCCGACATCACTATAAAATAATGTATTATATGTATTTGTTTTTCCAAATGTTAGCCATGTTAGACATTCATAAGATAAGGTAGAACACAATGTTCTTATAATAGCTGTCACTGCTAAGTCACTAATGGTGTTTTAATAAAGAAATACACCATCATTCTACATGGTAATACATATACTGACTCTTTGAACACTTTAAATCAGCCTGTGAATATCAAAGCATGTTCTTAATAAGTCATTAATGTGCACTGTTCCGAATAAAAAATAAATAAGCATGACATTTTTTCTGATATATAGACCTTTACGGCTGAATTCAAGAATTCGGGCACTACTCATTAATCATTAGAATGAATCATTCTCCACTGAAGTCTAAAAAGCCAAGACTGATTTCAAGCAAACATATTTAAACTTTTTATAAATAATTGAGTAAATGTCCCATTCAGATGTGTGTTCAGATAGATGATATACACCGATTAGCCTTAACATTATGACCACCTGCCTAATATTGTGATGGCTAGACGACTGGGTCAGAGCATCCCCAAAACCGCACCTCTTGTGGGGTGTTCCTGGTCTGTAGTGGTCAGTACCTATCCACACTGGTCCAAGGAAGGAAAAGCAGTGAACCAGTGACAGGGTCATGCATGGCCAAGGTTTATTGATGTACATTTGGAGCGAAGTCTGGCCCGTGTGGTCCGATCATACAGATGAGATACTTTAGCTCAAAATGCTGAAAAAATTCATGCTGGTTCTGATAGAAAGGTGTCAGAACACAGTGCATCACAGTTTGTTGCGTATGGGGCTGCTGTTTTGGCGGCAAAAGGGGGACCTACCCAATATTAGGCAGGTGGTCATAATGTTATGGCTGTGTGTATGTTCCTTTCATAGTAATCAGTGAACACATTACACTTCAAATTCATTTCAACCTAAACAGTAAATGCTAGAATTTATTAGCTGTGCTAATTATTTTCCTGTCTGTGTTAATTCACGTAAGCATGCTCATAGCATAACTATCCAACAAAACCATTTTTAAGTTGCATTCTGTAGGTTGATAACGATGACACCGAAATAGACTGTAATAAACACAAACTATTTTATGTGTAACAGTTTTGACATTTAATGAAAGATTACCAAAGCTTACTTTATGGCCAATTTCATTTGGTGGCCATTCATAATAGCTATTCATTCACAAGTTGAATGGGCGCCAATGGTTTATTTTGAGGATTACTATTTTCCAAACCCCCAGTAGAGTGGTGTGGCCACTGTGAAACATCAGGCCACAAGTTTCTATCAGTTTTCTCCTTATGTTTTAATGGAAAACATTTTTAAAACAATGTTGATTGACATTTGTCACATCTTGAATAAGGGTTCATGGGTAGATTTGTGAAATAGGGAATATATAATCCTTGAACTGTTGCCATTACAATTACATTAGTTATTTCTTCCAGAGAATGAATCCAGCAAACAATAATTTGACAGGCTTTTCGTATATATTTTTCTGGTGTGTGTTTGCTGTGTGTGTGTTTAACAGTAGGGTGGTGTTCCTGAGTTTAGTGATAGATGAGTAACGACAACGTGTGTACCAACAGGTAAATCTGCTCTGCACTGGGCAGCAGCTGTTAACAATGTGGAAGCCACCGTGGCTCTACTGAAGAACGGCGCTAACAAAGATATGCAGGACCTCAAGGTACAGTTCTCCTCCCCTTCAGAGTCATATATAATGTCCACCTACAGCTAGCTGGGATTCATTGTTGACTGTAGGAACATAGTAAAGAGCTGATGTCCATTTAACTTTATCTCACCCTTGCTACATCAGGAGGAAACACCTCTCTTCCTGGCGGCACGTGAAGGTAGCTGTGAGGCGGTCAAGATCCTCTTGGCCCACTTCGCCAACAGGGAGATCACTGACCACATGGACCGCCTACCGCGGGACATCGCCCAGGAGAGGATGCACCATGACATTGTTCAGCTGTTGGATGAGTTCAACACAGTGAGGAGCCCCCAGGGCCACGGCGGGGCCCCACATCACCTGGCCGGAGCACACAACCTGTCCCCCCTCATGTGCCCGCCCAGCGCCTTCATGCCCAGCCTGAAGAACACCCCCCAGGGGAAGAAAAGCCGCCGCCCCGGCGCCAAGGGTTCAGGCATGGGGAGCCAGCACGCCCAGAACCTCAAAGATTCAGCCAAGGCCCGTAACAAGAAGCTGTCTCTGGACATGCAGAGCGCCTTGTTGGAGAGCTCCGTTACCCTGTCCCCCGTCGACTCCCTGGACTCCCCCCACGGAGGGGCCAGCAACGCCGGCTATGTAACCAACCCCTGCTCGCCGGTTGCCATGCCCTCTCCAGGGCTGTTCCACTCTTCCATGTCGGTGCCCAACACTCCAATGGTGCACGGCAACATGATGGACGGCTCCGGCCCCTTCACCGTGTCCCTGGCCCAGCTCAACGACATGGGCGACGCGGGCATGTCCATGCAGGGCCGGGTGTCCATGACCAGCCATGGCAACCAGGGCCCCCACAGCTATGTGCTCAACGCCGGCCAGCTGGGGATCAACATGGGTCTGGTGAGCCCCGTCAGCGTGCCCTTTGACTGGCACAGCCGCATGCCCGCTTCCTCACAGTGTGGAGGTCAGGTGGTAAATCTAGTCCACAGCAGCCAGGCCGGCATGCACCCCCAGCAGCAGAACAGCCTCCTGCACCCCCTCCAGCAGCACCAGCTGTATCGCAGCACCCAGCAGGCCATGCTGCAGCCCACGCCCGTCATTGCCAGCACGCCCATCTCGGTCAGCCCCTCCAAGCTGGCCTCCATCGCCGAGCAGCAGCAGCTCCACTCCATGGCCAGCCAGCAGAGCCTCCGCATGGGAACCTCCTCGCCTCCCACCCCCCAGACCACGCAGCCGCCTCCACCCTTCTTCCAGCAGCAGCAGCCTCCACCCCAGCAGCAGCCAGCTCCGCCCCAGCCAGCCCCACAGCCCACCCCACCCCAGGCCTCCCAGGCCCCTTCTGCTCAGGCAGGCAGCAGCACTGCAGGCTTGGAGGACTACCCAACCCCCCCCTCCCAGCACAGCTACTCCTCCGCCCTGGATGCCACGCCCAAGCATTACCTCCACCTGCCCAGCGAGCACCCGTACCTGACCCCCTCCCCAGAGTCGCCTGAGCCCTGGTCAAGCCCCTCCCCACACTGTGTGTCTGATTGGTCAGACTCCACTCCCAGCCCGGCTGTAGCCGGCCCTGCCCAAACCCAGATTTCCCATGTCCAGGAGTCCAATGGCAAAATGCAGGTGTTTGCATGAAGACGCCTGGTCAACACCTGGCTGTGAAGGTCTGTGTGTGTTTCAGTTTATGTCAGCCTGGTTCCAAGATTTTAATTGGATTTGGATTGACTGTTGTAATGAGCACCGTCTGCTAGTGTTAGCAGAGGAAGCGTAAAGGGAAATATGTGTTGTCTGGAAATAAAAAAGCAGACAATTTAATGAAGTAAGACTTATTCTGTCACAGATGGACTTGTTTTTTATTATTAAAAAAAGTATATGAAGAAGAAATCTAAGTCTTTCATTTCAAAGACTTAGGGACACTCCTGAGAAACTAACAAACTTTTTCACAAGTAGATAAAAGAATGAAAAAAAGCAAAAATGTTGAAGGGAATTCCTTTATTTTTATTTATTGTTTTTTTGTGTTTCTCATACTGCCGTTCCGTGTGTTCTCTCTGCCCTCTTTCTGTGGTGGGCACTGTGACAGTGCTTCACTCCCATCTGTTACATGGAGGCCAGTGCTCTCACCAGGAAAACTATTATTGATTCACTTCCATAAGTGTGCATTCAGTCCCGAGCTAGCTAACCACCAGCAGTGTCTAACACTGTAGACAGATGAACACAGGGCAATGACAGAGAGATGATCAGGGCTCGCCGCTCCTGACTGATGTTATTTATTTAGGCCAACAGGTACAATGATCAAATTGGCTTCGGGGAAAAAAGTATTTTAAGTTGGTCGGCATTAGTGATACTACGTTCTGATTTGAGGACCTAGGGAAAAAATGAACTGATACATTCCATAGTAGTATTATATGTGAATGTAGATTGAAGGGCGTCTCTGAAGCACTTCACGGGGTAAAGCGTTTGGGCGGAAGGTTGAACTTGAGGTGCGGTTCTGACAGCGACGAGGCACTCTGCTCAGCCCCAAACAGACAGAGTCAGGAGGGCCTCTCTTCACTAATTACAGTGCATTAACTGGCCAGTGTTAAAACAGACAGACAGACAGACAGACAGACAGACAGACAGACAGACAGAGCTCTCCGTTGACTTAGCCTTGGTTCTCCAGGCTATCTTGCTAAACATCAGACCCCTGCATGTTCACATGACTCATAGTCTGGGTTTAAAGCATCTACGTCCCACTGTCTAAACCCACCCAGCTTCAGAATACTACTTCAGCGATACAGCTTTTTTCTGAATGTTCACTTAGATGAGGGTATTTTTATATTTGTTAATTATAAACCAGCCTCTCACTGCCCTGTTAGAAGTGGTTTTGTTCAGCTATTTGTTTTTGTATACTGTACATGTGTTGAGACAATGGTTGTCTTTTTCAACATCACCTAGATGTACAAAGCTATGTTTATCGGCTGCTATTCTTTAACCACTCCCCTGCCAACATGTTGCCTGTCAGTGTCACGGGTTATACTCCTGGTTATATTGTGTCCTTTGACCCATGGTTCTATTGTTGTTTAGATTCCCAGATAAAATTGTGCTCTCTGAGTTGCTGTTAAAGTGTATGCGTGCACAACCTTATAACCTGTCAGTCAGGCTAGGTGTATTCTGTGCCAATACGGAAACATCCGTCGGTCGTCAAGGTGTTGGTTTGGGGTTCAGTTAAGGGGAGGTCAGTGTGAGGGTGTGGCTGGTGAGTTGGGGCTGCTAGTGCTCTGTCACTCCTCAGGGAGGTGTTATACTGGGGCATGCAGAGGAGCGTTACCCTGCATCTTTAGCAGCCTGCACCCCACCGGCCACGGAGGTGACGTTTCCACGTGGCATGTTAGAAGACACGGAAGTAGAGGGAACACTACTATGTAGTGCTGCACCCCCACCGTAGCTCTTTACAGCAGTCACGAATGTCCCTCATAGCGTGACCCAACCACCCCTCCAAAGCACTGCCTCTATTCAACAGCGAATGGGGAGGTCAAACACCTCTCTATCCAGCACCATGTCCTTCTATTGGTTCCATCACTGGTCCAAGCCTGTTCACCACAGCCAGCTACTATATTACCAGTTAGAGGATTATGGTTGCTACTATTACCAGGTTCAGAGTCCTGTTCAGTATTCATTTATTGGGGAGTTTTTATTTTCTGACTGATCCTTTCATTTCCTTTCCTGACCACATTGCTACTAAAGTGCTCTGTCTGTACATTTCAAATATCCCTGTCTGTAAATAATGTTCGCCCTGAGTAGATTACTTGTTTAAGATAAGTCTTTATGTTTCTAAAAATGAGTATGTACTAAAAAGGAGAAAAAGTTTATGTACTTCCTTTTAGCCTTATTGTCAAAACTGAGGATGTGACTGATATTTTATTGGTCTTGTATTAGAACAGTCATAGATATTTCTATCATTATTATTAATTCCTATATACTTGTTTAAAAGTAGTTTAAAAATGATTGTACATATAAAAACACTTTCCACAATGTTTCTTTTTACAGACAAAAGTTGTAAAATAAGTTACTTCTAATAAAAATTGTAGGGAACTACATTTCTGTGTTTGTATCTTTTTATATATCATTCAGATATTGATATATATTTTATTTTTAATATATTTCATTGTATTTCTTCAACAGTTCTTGCCCAAACCAACAAAGGAAAATTCTGCCATTTATATTTAAGTTCTTTATAGATATTGATATAATTATTTACAGTTATTTTCAGTCGCTTTGGTACATTTCTGGAATCGTTCATAACATTTGCAAACTAGTAAGTCCATTTCTCAAAACAATTAGTACAAACAGCACCACACAATGGATGCCTGTAATTTGTTCAAAATCTTTACTCCAGTACTCAAAAGAAATTCTATATGTCAATGAGAATATCAGTGCCATCAGAATGTCAAGACCTTATGCTTATTTGTGTAAAAATGCTTAGTCGTGTTGTCAATATAGAAATATACTCTGTTGGTATTTTCTGATGTACAATTTGGCCACATTTTTTATGACAATGATTGAAATTGCTCATGGCTGCACTTTTTCTGTCTGGAATTTATAAATTTAATATATAAATTTAATATCATTACTATTCAGAAAGAAAAAACAAAACTATTTTACAGCACAAAGGGAAATAGAATAACACAGAAAATGTTACCATAGGAAACGCTACCTCTTTTCTGTACAATCAAAATAGTATGGGGTCCTGACGTTCCAGTCTGTCGGGCCAAAGATTCATCGACATCACAGCGGATATCGTCTCTTGCGATGCAGCGAGAAAATAATATTTTTCTGTGTCTTGTCCAGCCTCTGCAGGCATCCACTCTGATGTCCTCGCATGCTGCATCCACCAGGGTCATTTGATTATGTTTCTGGCGATCACAGACCTTCCACCTCCATGCAGAGAAGAACTCATCAATTGGGTTAAGGAATGGGGAATAGGGTAGGAGGAATTCCATAATCATCCTGTGGTGGGTCACAAACCATTGCATGATGGTGTTGTAGCGATGGAAACTCACATAATTTGGTAACTTATCACGAACCTGACCTCTCATCAGCAGGTATGAGATCCCTCGCTAAATTTTTTACAAATTTGATTCTCTCATGTATTGCAGCTAAAATGTAGATTGATATACTTTAGCTGCCAGTGTAAGGCAAAGTTGTGATGTTTCATAATTAATTAAAAAACAATCAGACATCACAAAAAGCTGAATTTGATTTTAGGACTAAGGAGATTTGGTCTCAAATATAATCAACCAGTTTGTTTTTATTCATTCTAATCAACTCAGTCATCAATCAATGGACACAAGCAAATCTTCAATCAGCATCTAAAACACTTTCTGACCAGCAGGTGTCCATATTGAGTTAAAAGTCTCGAGAAATTGAAGTTTTTTCAGCCAAAGTCTCAAATGCTTCAGAATGTCTTGATTTCCCATCTCTAATTACAACAGATGCAGCTCTCTTCTGAATGAACTAGGTCTGTATTTGCCTGAGCATGTGACGTAATATGATCTAGTTATTGTGAATTTGAACTGCGTAGTTAGTTCTAATTAGAA
>JACXGM010024372.1:0-15760 GCA_016801145.1 Umbra pygmaea
TGCTAAACTATCCAGCTGAGTTTAAACCTTTACAGGTGGCTAAACTATCCAGCTGAGTTTAAACCTTTACAGGTGGCTAAACTATCCAGCTGAGTTTAAACCTTTACAGGTGGCTAAACTATCCAGCTGAGTTTAAACCTTTACAGGTGGCTAAACTATCCAGCTGAGTTTAAAATTTCATCCTCAAAGCAGAGTGTTTTAAAGATGTCTCATCATTTTGAGAGATTCTTTCCAATTTTAATTGGATTTCCTTTTATATTCAAAAAACAGGGCAAATACTAAGGATGCACCAATCCGATACTGGGATTGGAAACATGGTGGATACTGGCCAAAAATATGAAGTCCACAAAGTGGTATTGGGGCATCCCTAACTGGAAACTTTTCTTCTTTAAAGGCATGACTACTGCTATGCAAATGTTGTTTAGCAGGCAAGCTAGTTTAAATTCCTAATAAACTTGAGATACCAATTGTCATATCACAACAGACCAAAACATGTTAAAAAACCCAAAGCATTACACGCTTCTGTTGAATTCCTGAATGCATTTACAACAAATCTAATAATATTTAAGATTTTCTATGTACAATTATGAAAAAATAGATTGCATAGGCTTCACAATACAGGTGAATTTAAATTCAGCGGCTGAATTTGCAGTGTTGGAACTTCTTTGTTTGACCACATTTGAATCTGATCATTTTCTGAATTGTAACATGGTTTTTGTGCCTAGCATGGTGACGCTTGTTTATTGAGTTTATTTTCACTGAAGAGTAGTGTGATTACATTAGCAGCCAAGCCAGCGCCCTGTCCTTCACACTGTTACTTTTGAAAGATCATTTGTTCATTAAAGCTGCACTATGAAACCTTCCATTCATTTGTCCTGTCGGCCTTAATTTTTACAGATTTCTAAATAATTTTCAGTATGTTTTTACTAAAAACATGACTAATACAGGGACAATATAACCAGTTTCTGAAAATACACATTATATTGTCGACAATATAAATTCATAGCTAGTTAGATATTGTGAAATGTTGAGTTTGCTGTTCTACTGTTCTGTTTTTCTGTATTATTTAAGGTGATTTTTTTCAACCCCTGGATTCAGTATGCTAGTTCCTCACGTTTACTAGTCCTAAAACATTGTTTTTGTATTTTTCGTTAAAGTTAGTGCAGGTTTAAAAGGTAATTTGCATAATAATTATTTTGGACAAACAGGTAGTCTGAGCTTGGCCATTCAGTATTAGACAGAGAAACATTTTGTTTTGTGAGGTTTTTCTTTCTACTTTAATCACAACTTCTAGTGAAGGACAAGTGTGCAACCCTATTTAGGCGTGAGTTAACAGGCTGTGACATGTCCCCCCGCTAGCACACGGTGGAGGTGCTGAGTCTTCTGAGTGACGACGTAGAGACGGACGATGCAACTCCTGGTGAGAACCTGAAGCTGAGGTTGAAGGGCATTGAAGAGGAGGAGATCCTTCCGGGCTTCATCCTATGTAACATTGATAACCTATGCCATGCTGGACGCACATTTGATGCCCAGGTATTCCACTCCACATGGTCTTGTCCAAATGTCAACCCAAAACTGTGTGGTTGTGTTTACCTAATACTTTTGTGGTCTTTCTTAGATTGTCATCATTGAACACAAATCGATCATCTGCCCGGGATACAACGCTGTCCTCCACATCCACACCTGCATTGAAGAAGTGCAAATTACGGTAAACATTGACATTGTAATAACATGAGCTCAGAGAATGTGCCGTATTACAAACCAAAGTTGAGGATGTGATTAAAGTTGATTTGTCCCTCTCTTCTGTAGGCCTTAATCTGTCTGGTAGACAAAAAGTCAGGAGAAAAGAGTAAGACACGACCACGCTTTGTGAAACAGGACCAGGTGTGCATCGCCCGTCTGCGTACAGCAGGAACTATCTGCCTTGAGACCTTCAAAGACTTCCCCCAGATGGGACGGTTCACCCTGCGGGATGAAGGTATTGGGCTCTGCTGTAGCTGGGTTAGCAGTGGCCATGGCTCTTGACTAGACTGTAGGGAAGGTTTAGAAAGTAATGAAAGGTTACTGCTCCTCAAATACGGAGCGTTGACATGTGGGCAATTAACATTGCAGTTCACCAAATTTCTGTTCATTCACATATATTGTCACATTTTGCCAATTTTCCCCATTTTTCATTATTAAGACTAACTGGAATCAAAAACTGAAAACATACACCGATCAGCCAAACTATTATGACTACTTGCTTTATGTGAGCTCTATATTAGAGTGCATTACACATCTAGCATATATTACATATGACAGCAGTGATCAGTGGCCATCCACGCCTCCTAAATTCTCAAAGCCAGTTTTGATTTGCTAGCGTAAAGATTGGAAAGGAGACACCTTCAACAAATGTTTTATTCCTATCAAATCACCAGTAGGTTTTGCATGTGAGACAATCAGAATTTGTTTGCATTAGCTATTCTGCTATAAGATAAACAGGGTGAATGTTTATGACAAAGAAGATGCAGATAGAATCCTAGAAAACCTGCTTTGTTCAGCTTTACACCCAGGGTGGCTGGTGGATGCCAACATTTTACCAGCCTTTTCAATTTTTTACCTGTAATTTTTTACCCATTTCAAGCATCTTCTATATTGCTTCAATACATTACATTCATTAATAATACATGTCTTATTAATATAGCTAAATTACTAAAGGGAAAGTCTGAGGCAAATCATTTTCAGATGATTGACAAATTGTGGTAATCTGTGTGCGAATTGGATGTCCTACTACTTTTAGTCAGATACCTTTTAGATAATTTGTCCAACAGTAGGCAGTTTCACCTTTGGGAGGTGTAAAACTTTTCTTTTGTAACACCTGACCTATGCCACAATTTGACATTTGTAAATTCATTTTCTAATCTCTAATAACAACTATGACAATACCCTGTTGCCATGGTCCCCAACACCTTGGCAGACAGTTGGAAGCATAGGTGAGGGAGACAAGTATCCAGAGGATGGGCACGTAGTCTGGTGAGCTGGGGCTAAAACTACAATTGCCGGATAGCATGTATGATCCAGAGTCAGTAGCTTAGACTGTTACACCAAACTCCGGCACACAAGCCTGAAGCATTTTGGAAGGAATAATGGAAGAAATATTGTGTAATCAAGGTATTCAAACAATTTTAGACTTACCCAAAGAAACTCATAGATGTAATCTGTAAGTGTTTTCTAACATCTAGTCACACTGGGGTCACTGGCCACTTCATTAGGTACACACGTTAAACTGCTAGTTAAATGGAAATATCTAATTAGCCAAACACGTGGCATCAAGTGAATGCATTTAGGCATGTAGACTTAAGAAGTGCTTGAAGCACAAACCCAGGCATTAGAAAGGGGAATAAATGTGATTTAAATGACTTTGAACATGGCATGGTTGTTAGTGCCAGATGGGCTGGTTTGAGTATTTCAGAGTGCTGATCTACTGTCAACCATGGTTACCTGCAAGGAATTGCTTTGCACAAAAAGGGCTTCACATTGCTGCTACACACTGTCACATGGTTTGCTTTACCATTTTAACTCTAGAGGACGTGCACATTCAACAGAAGTATCAGCCATACAGGGTGT
The DNA here is from genome assembly GCA_016801145.1 of Umbra pygmaea. Taxonomy (NCBI): domain Eukaryota; kingdom Metazoa; phylum Chordata; class Actinopteri; order Esociformes; family Umbridae; genus Umbra; species Umbra pygmaea. The sequence goes on from JACXGM010024372.1 coordinate 3,607, forward strand.
ACACAAGTGCCAATACCAATTGTTTTGAACACAATCGGCCCTAATTTATCGAGCAGGCCGATTAATCGCTCAACCTCTATTTTGTTGAGCTACTAATTTTCGCAGGCTTTGTCTTGTGACCGTTATGCCAACGAGGGGTTTGTTCAGCATTTCATTACTTGAAACTAAAATGTCTCCATGTTATAGAGCAAACATTAAATCATTTCCTAAGAAAACATCAATCTCTACCTTTCACTGCTGTCCATTAGTGCTGCTTTAGGGTATTTCATGAGTAACTGAGATGGTCTCCTGCTGACACCAAGGACTTTGTGCCAGGAAATGAGCTGACACAGCTGATGTGAAATTCACAGTTAGGTCTGTAGAGAAAAAAATACGATTGATAGGATTAGTATGATCTGGACAGTGTTTAAGCATTGTGTGCTTGAAAAGCAATGTAATTTATTGCCCAGCCCTAGATGAATTTAGGTTGCAGTAGGGCTGCACGATATTGGAAATAAATTACATTGCGATATTTTGTTTCCCAATGATATATATTGCGATGTTGCAAGCCATCAATGTAGGCTACAGTCAATAATTACCATTCCATGATACTAATAATTTCACTAATAAACAAGCTTCATTCTCTGTAAACAGTAAAGCAGTACACATTTTTTTATAAAACAGCAGCTTTACACCAACCCCCGATTGGTTTATAAAAATATAACTGAAAAAATATATATTTTTCATAATAGAACTTATAAGCATTTTGTTTGACAATCTTTTGTTTTTGAGTCAACTTTTTTTTAGCCAACGTGCCAAAGTGAAACAGTGTTGGTCATCATCATAATCATGGCTAAGCAAATGCGACGGCGTGTAATTGCAACATATCTTTACGATATGAAACGTTATTGCTTTTGTTATTTCTTTCTGTCCTTGAGAGCCTTTCTGGTAAGGTGTCACACTGGCAAAGGCATCGCAAATAGTGTTTTGTTTTAATTGACATCCGAGATTAGATTTTGCACTCGTCGTAAAGAGCTTTGTGGGGCCGTTTTAAGTGATCAGACAAATGGGTTGTTTTCCCTTGTTTTGTTGCCACAACTTTATAACACTCCAGACAAAGTACCTGTTTTTGGTCATCCTACTTTTTGTAGCCGAAATAGTCCCAAAGATTTTTTACTTATTTTTGGTACGAAACCATCCTTTTTTCCTGCGTAATGCATATCTCATTCGTCGCTCATCTTTCGCTAGTACAGGTCTGCCAGTGACAGAGAATGTTGGTTGTGAGCAGCGGCACAACAACCAATCACAGCGAACCAATCACTGTGCAGGCATGCGGAGCGTGCATGTCATCCCAGCAACAAACCATACAACAAACTTGTGTAAACTGTGGTGCTACCTATACTGTCATTGGGTGCTACCCGTCTTCACATCGCATGTTCCGGCGATGTGACTATCGCACATGCGCACATCGTGATGTCGATGCTAAAACACAACATCGTTCAGCCCTAGGTTGCAGTCAATCTAAGGCATTTAGAGAGCAGCTGATTGGTGTTTTAATTACTATGACTGTTATTACACTTGATAACATCCTCTTGATTTCACTATATATGGCCATGACTAATGATGTTGTACTCAATTATATAACAGCAATAAACAACATATATTTTATTTGTAGTCTATTTTACATCTCCAGGTTGGCAAATTGACTTGATCTCAATATGTTCCTGAAGTATCTATGGTGCCTTAGTACATGCCTAAGCACAGCGCTCCCATTGTCTTATGTTAGGTAATGCAGGGATTTCACAGATCCGTGTTTTATCTTGCAGAGGTTTTCCAACATTATGGAAAATCTCTGGGGATTGCAACAAAGACATGTGACATGCGTATTATCTGCAGGGTAACGGTAGCTTACTTAACACACTGCTAAAGGGAGATTAAATGGAGCTGTGACCTAAAATTACATTTGTTGCAACCAGAAAGCCATGGAATAAATGTTGAAGAGCAGCTAATCCCATGCTTTTACTGTGTCAAGCCAGCTTGATACTATACAGTGGTAACATGGTAAATGTCATCCTACTTAAAAAATAGAAAAGTAAAATGTAAAGAATACTTTTATATAATTCACAGGGAATAGAATGGAAGTGATTTATGTAATCATTCACTTTATTGCAAACAATTTCTAAGACAAATGAATGGTTACATCAAAGATATATATTCACAAAAAGAATTTAATTGGTTTACATACAGTTTCTTTTGAGATCTTGGTTTACAGAGAGACCACAAACACTTTATAGTTTAGTGTAGTGTAACCCATGACTTTTTAAAGTCTTTCTCTGCTATCCAAAAATGTTCATAGCATAGTGGCTCAGTTATCAAGTTGCTAACTAGGTAACATCACAATCATAGGTTATCAAAACCAAAAATGGCATCACTCAGCTGAGAAATTGTTAATTTATAAAGATGACAAATTGCCAAGAGGGCGAACAGGTCCAGTCATTTTTGACTAGAAAGCATCAGGTATTCAGCGACAGAACCCAAATAGAATAACAACTGCTTTAAATCCTTTATAACATTGGATGGACTTCACATGTACAGTTTTCCTCATAAGTTTGCATACTCTGGCAGATATTGTGAAATTTTGGCATTGATTTTGATAATGACTGTTCATGCCAACAAAGCTGACTGTTATGTAAGGATAGTGGTCATATGAATCCATGAATTATCACACAGTTGTTTGGCTCCTTTGTAAATCATACTGATAACTGAAATCTCCCAAATGACCCTGATCAAAAGTTTACATAACCTTGAATGTTTGGCCTTGTTACAGACACACAAGGTGACACACACAGGCTACAATGGCAAAAAAGGTTCATTTCCCACACCTGTGGCATTTTAAATAGCAATTGGTGTCTGTGTATAAATAGTCAATGAGATTGGTAGCTCTCACGTGGAAGCGCTGAGCAGGCTAGATACTGAGCCATGGGGAGCAGAAAACAATTGTCAAAAGACTGGTGTAACAAGGTACTGGAACTGGATAAAGTTGGAAATGGATGTATAACGATATCCAAAGCCTTGCAAATGCCAATCAGTACTGTACAATCACTTACTAAGAATTGGAAGATTTGGGGATCTCTTGATACCAAGCCAAGGTCAGATAGACCAAGAAAGATTTCAGTCAGAACCGTCAGAACAATGGTTCAGTATACAAAGAAACCCCCACAGGTAGTGTCTGGAGACATACAGGCTGCTCTGGAAAAAGACTGTGTGGTTGTTTCAAGGAGCACAATATAATGAATGATACTTGAACAAAAATGGGTTGCATTGTTGAGTTGCCAGAAAGAAGCCTGTACTGTGCCAGTGCCACAAAAAAGCCTGTTTACAATATGCCTGACAACACCTTGACAAGCCTCACAGCTTCTGGCACACTGTAATTTGGAGTGATGAGAACAGAATAAAGCATTATGGTCTCAACATATAGTGAAAGGAATACCATTCCTGTGAAGCATGGTGGTGGCTCACTGATGTTTTGGAGTTTTTGAGCAGTAACGGCACTGGGAACCTTGTGAAAATTGATTGCAAAATGTGTGCAGCTTATAATCGGACAATACTGGCAAACAATTTTCGTTCTTCTACATGGGACGCTCTTGGACTTTCCATCATGACAATGATTCTAAGCACAAGGTCAAGGTGACCCTCCAGTGGTTACAGCAGAAAAAGTTGAAGGTTCTGAAGTGGCCGTCAGTCTCAAACATGCGGTTCATGACCTGGAAGCATTTTGCCAAGACGAATGGGCCAATAAACCACCTGCAAGAATTCGGTGGGATCCATAGACCATTGTCACAAATGACTGCACGCTGTCATTGCTGCTAAAGGGGGCAATACGCATTTGGAGAACTGAGCGTATGCAGACTTTTGAACAGGTCATTTCATTATTTTCTTTGTCATGTTACGTTTTATGGTTGTGCCATTCGGTTACGACCTACAGTTGAATATGACTTCCGTGGGAAATAAAAAAACATTGTTTTGCCTGCCCACTCATGTTTTTAGAAATGGTACGTCTATTACTAATTCTCCAGGGGTATGTAAACATTTGAGCACAATTGTCATGATAAAAAACATTTTGCTTACATAAAAATTACAATTTACATCTGGCCTTCATTGGCAGATGTCTATGAATTAATTTAACTTAGCAAACTATTGACAGTAGTTTTGGAACCCTAGACGTAAGTAGCAATGGACCATGCTGTTAACCTTAATCTCTGTGTCCCCTAGGTAAGACCATTGCCATCGGTAAGGTGTTGAAGCTGGTAGCTGAGAGGGACTGAAGCAGTTGCATGGGAGTCCCCGGTTGCAGTCTGGTGCCAGGTGGGGTGGGGTGGGGGAGGAGTGATGTCCGGGGTCATCGTTGGGAACAAGGGAGCCAGCCACACTGCTCGTGCCCCACCTCTCCTCTCTCCCCCTTTGACCTACTGAAGATCAGCTTAAAAAAACTTCTCTAAAAAGGAAACCTGTTTTTAAGCAAATGAAAAACTAGATCAAGTCCACACGAAGTCAGCTTTCTCATATTGAGAGCTCAGCTATGCCATAGGCCCCTCCCCCTGATCCTCCACCCACTTCCCAACTCTGGTCTACTCATGATCATAACAGATTATTTTTACTCTTACAACTTATTTTTATTTTTTAACTTTTTTTTTGCTCCCGTCAATAAATAAAAATGGCAGCAGTTATATCTGTAACCAGATGTGGACCAGGATTTGCTTGGAATACAAAAAAGATATGATTTACAAAAAACGACAAATGTTTGAGAGAACTTAACCAGTTGAAGCCAAAATGTTATCTTGGTTGTACACATCTCCCATTGCTTTTACCCTCTTGGTTTCTCTCATTTGGCGTTCTGGCAGTGTGCTCGAACGTGTTCACATGTTATTAAAGCAAACTACTATGACAATAAAATATTACATTGGGAAATATGGGCATATTCTTTATTTGAACTAATTCAGAAGTTTTGCTGGAGGAAATGCGTTTGAGTTTCCATGTTTTTTGAGTGTGTAAAATGCATACGAGCATGTATTTTGTTGATTAATCAGGAAAGTACTATTTACATCTTCATACATTTGGACCCATGTACAATTGTAGAGTTTACTTGCTGTATTGGCTCACATTTTCATTTATAGTAATTCAGCAGGTTTTCTCTATAGTGACTTAAACTCTGAAAGGATACTTGTTTACTATTTACTCCTTGTGAAAATCAATCTAGAACCCTCCATTTGTCAGTCACTACTAAATGGCATGACCAGGTGGTTGCATTTTTATTCTGTCACACAAGCTCAGTTATGAATTACAAATTGCAAAATGTCTATTCAATTTTTTTATGGATATAATACCCTATTTTAATCACTTTATTATAATCATGACCTGTTTTCTGCCAAGTATCCTAAGTACAAAGCAGATATTGTCTGGATTCAATTCTGGGTTGAGATACCATGAGTAACATTGTGTGTAGTCTACTATTTATTTTGGGACCGCACATTTGTATTTTAATGTAGATACAGTACTGCCATTTCAAATGTTTACCTTTTACAGGATAGCAGGTTGGAAGGAAATAATTTGTTCACTCCATGAATTAATACATTTTCATAGACATCATGCCCTTTAAAATTCCCATTTGTATATTTATAATTCTATTTATTGCGTTTATGCAATTTGGCTACCAGGTCCCATACTGAATGTTAGGGGCATTATGATGTCGTCGGGCACATATCTGTAAATAGAAATAATAATGTTCTGTACTGTACGCCCATAATACATCCCTTCAGTTGCCATGTGTGGATAATATTTTTGTCAACAGACAACAGATTGCAGAGATAATGTGATGATGAGATGGTGGAGGGCTGTGGGAAGAGGATGAAGAGAGATGAAAAGATAGGGGACTGGGATGCGGCGCGGGGTCGCTGCTCTGAGGGGGCGTGGCTTTGATTGGCGGCAGCATATACAGAGGGCTTTAATAATCAGAAGAGAAGCCAGGCAGTCTGAGCAACACCGGGCATAAACGGAACGAGAACACAGGCTGGACGCCTAAAGGTAAGCCAGCATATACATATTCTATGTTTATGTGTGTGTATATATATATATATATATATATATATATATATATATATGTGTATGTTTGTTTTATGAAATCAAGTTCATAGTTAATGGAAACTTACAAAGATAAATACACTGACTTAACTCGCTTTCCAAACTCGGGGCATGAGATGAGGAGCGAACTGAAGTAGATAGATTATTCAGGAACTTGGGTACCATGTATATAAGTCAATATAACTTTTTGTTTTAACAAAACCTAACAAATGTTTGCATTTGGATGTGTTCAGGGTTTTTCTTTCAAGACGTTACAGCGAAATAGCTCATCAGTTTGAGTATAAAAAATGTAATTATATTTTACATGGTTTTCAAGACAACGAATATCAATTTAAAATGTGCATCTTCAAAGCATGTTTGATTTGTCAAGTGCTTAATACATTTTCTACAATTGAACTTTGTTTCATGTCTGGTCTCACTTCAGTGACACTCAATCCAGGCATGAAGCCGACAGTGTTCACCGTGTCAGACATGGATCGTAGAATCAGCCGAACCAGCACCAACCAAGAGACCCAGGAGACTGAAGCGTCTACCCCACTGAACCCTGTGCCTGAAGGGGTAACCCTGGGGACAAACCTGCCCTGTTGGTATTACTTCAGCAGACCCCTCCTGGCCATCTTGATCGGCGGGGTGCTGTTCAGCTCAGGCACAGCTCTCTCTCTCCTCTACTTCACCCAGGTGGGGAATGTGCCCTACCTCCTGGGCCCTGTGTTCCTTTCCGTGGGTCTCATGTTCCTGGTCACAGGGCTTGTGTGGGTGCCTGTGGTTAAGCAGAGACTGGAGCACAAGGCTTTGACCAAGGTCAACGGCAAGGCGCTTCAGGTGCACGAACAGCACCCATGAGCCATGGACTCGTAAAGCTACAGCGATGTTATTTCTCTATTATAGAGTAGCTTGTGTTTGTGGGGTTTTCTGATGTTATTGTGAAAAGCACATTTCTGAAATATGTGTGATCATTTTAAGGGGATCATTTTAAAAATATGGATTTATATTTAATTAATCTCTATTCATAGAGCTTAGTGGAATTTATGTGGTCGATTCGCATTTGCAAGAGAGACCTTATGAAATGGATACATCCTCTGTATACACTGTATCTGCCTTCTATTATTAGATCCCAAAACGGGGACAGAATAGATTGTCGGTAAAAGGGAACATCATGACATTTCTCTTTGGAGGGTTTTAACATGCTCATCATCATGTCAGGTTAGAACAGAACATAGCCCAGACTATCCCATCTGTCTGTCTGATTGTGATCTATATATGTTGTTTTTCCCCATCATAAGCCACTCGTTTTATTGTAGCTGTTGTGGTGGATTGCTAAATCCTGTAGAAACAGGATTATGGAGGCAGAAAATGCTTCTGGACATAATCATTGCTGAGGTCACAATGGACAGTTGGACACTGAGTGTCAGTGAGCACCATGGCTCCGTGTCCATTCCGAATACTGCTGCTGGATGAAATTATACATTTCTGGGTCAAATGACTGACTATCCATCTGGCAGTCCACAAAAGCAAAACATTTGATCAAAAAGATAGGCGGAAGCCTGTGGGATTTGAATTCAGTCTTATCCAAGGGTTTTACATAAAAAGATATGTTATGTCTTGTTGAACTTAGAGGATCTCTGTCATTACTTTTTAACTAATTGAAAAATGCAATGTTATTACCTGCCTTATATGTTAGGGACAATAATAGGGACAGATAATAGGGACAGATTCATGAAATGTTAGAATACAATGTAACTAGGTTAAGCAAGAAATATATTTATAATTACAAAAAGTTGACACTAAACATTACCACTACATTTAACTGTTTAAAATTAAAAATGTACCTCGATCAGCCATAATATTATGACCACCTGTGTAATATTGTGTAGGTCCCCTATTTGCTGACAAAACAGCCCTGACCCATTGAGGCATTGACTCACTAGACCTCTGAAGGTGTGCAGTGGTATTTGGTGCCAAGACGTTAGCAGCAGATCCTTTAAGTCCTGTAAGTTGCAAGGTGGGGCCTCAGTGGATCAGACTTGTTTGTCCAGTACATCCCACAGCTAGATTGGATTTAGATCTGGGGAATTTAGAGGCCAAGTTAATACATCGAACACGTTGTCGTGTTCCTCAAACCATTCCTGAACCATTGTTGCTTTGTGGCAGGGTGCATTATGCTGCTGAAAGATGCCAATGCCATCGGGGAAAATTGTGTCCATGAAAAGGTATAAATGGTTTGCAACAATGCTTAGGTAGGTGGTACGTGTCACATCCACATGAATAGCAGGACCAGCAGGTTTCCCAGCAGAACATTGCCCAAAGCATCACACTGCCTCTGCCGGCTTAATGCCTTCTTCCTCTAGTGGATCCTGGTGGCAGGTGTTCCCCACGTAAGCGATGCACATGCACCTGGCCATCCATGCCCTGTAAAAGAAAACTTCATCAGACCAGGTCATCTTCCATTGCTCCGTGGTCCGGTTCTGATGCTCATTGTAGGTGCTTTCGGCAGTGGACAGGTCAGCATGGGCACCCGAACCGGTCTGCGGCTACGCAGCCCCACGCAACAAACTGCGATGCACTGTGTTCTGACACCTTTCTATCAGAACCAGCATGAATCTTTTCAGCAATTTGACCCACAGTAGCTTGTCTGTTGGATCGGAACACAAAGGCCTTCACTCCCCACGTGCATCAATGAGCCTTGGCCACCCATGACCCTGTCGCTGGTTCAGCACTTTTCCTTCATAGGGACTACTGTTGATAGGTACTGACCACTGCAGACCGGGAACACCCCACAAGATCTACAGTTTTGGAGATGCTCAGACCTAGTCGTCCAGCTATCACAATTTGTCCCTTTTCAAAGTCACTCATCCTTACTCTCGCCCATTTTTCCTACTTCTACCACATCAACTTTGAGGACAAAATGTTAATTTGCTGCCCAATATATCCCACTCACTGACAGGTGCCATGAAAATGAGATTATCACTGTTATTCACTTCACCTGGCCCACTGCTTATAATGTTATGGCTGATCGGTGTATATCCTTTGTAGAAACCAGTAAGGCAAAGTAAGTTTGCATGTTACATTTGTGGTGTAGAAAAATGCTATTGTGAATCAAAATATCCGCAGCTCAGAAAAATTAAGGGAACTGCAATCATCACAGTATAAAACGAAGTCAAGTCAAATTTATTTATAAAGCACATTCAAAAACTACAGGTGACGACCAAAATGCTGTACATTAAAAAACATAAGCAGGCCAAATGTATGCACCTGTCTAATTTCATTTTGATACATATTGCAAATTTTTTTGTTAATCCCATATGAACCTCATTTCACTTCTGAAATATTAATGGGTTCTTCAGTTATTTGATAGATCAAAATGAAATTGCTGAAACAAACACCCAATTATTTATAAATGAAAGTCATGGAAATTATCAGGGGTGCCTAAAGTTTTGCATACGACTGTATATAATGAATTACAGTAATCGATGTGTAAGGAAATAAAAACATGTATAACAGTCTCCAAATTCTTAAATCATATGATGGGTTTAAGTTTGGGAAGGGCACTGAGCTGAAAAAAAGCTTCCTCTAACAACAGCATTTATTTGTTTGTCAAATTTAAGATGAGCGCAGGTTCGCAGTGAGCACGAGACAGACGTGAAAGAGTCTGGAGATGCTGTGTTGAAAGCTATGCTGCCTGCAACATCATCCAGCATGACCGGTTTGGAGGTGGGGCAGTGATGGTCTGGAGAGGCATGTCCTTGGAGGGTCACACAGATCTCCAAGTGTTTGCCAATGGTAACCAGACTGCTGTTAGTTACCAGGATGAAATCCTTAGACCTCCTGGTATAGGACAATGCCTGGCCTCATGTTACCCAGACCTGAATCAAATTGAGAACCTCTGGGATGTTATGTCTTCTGACGCTACCAAGTAGTGACAGTCTGTCTAGGAGCTCACTTACAGGCACGTGGGGGCCATACACTACTAAGTCACATTATGAGTTGCTGTGATGAAATTCATGCAAGTTGGAACAGCCTGTGATTTCAGTTGTTTACTTCAGTTGGTGATTTTGATTTCCATCAACCATTGTTATGTCATTTTGATCTCAACAAATTATACAATGTACAGTGAATATTTTTATCTTCAATATGTTTAATTCATCAAGGCCCTATGTTTGATTTGTGTGTTCCTTTAATTTTTTTGGAGCAGTGTATAATATTTACTATATAGTATTGATCAATAAAAACAAAACCACTTTTTAAATTGACAGGTTCCAAGGGTGAGTACAAAACTACCTGAATCGTGTACACATTATTTATTACTTTAAAGGTGCTATTTATAGAATTTCTATCAATTTACCAGCTTACAAATGCTGTAAATCGGTTTTTCTTGTTATTTTAATGTATATGGAATAGTGATTCACTACGTTATATATTGGTTTGTTACACACACAGGGCTAGCATCTAGTTTGGCAAAGTGAAGCAAATGCAAAAGTACCTTAAACCTGCATTCTATCTGAATTCCAGCTGGGGGCGACACGTGTGGTTGCAAACGAGTTCTGTTTCTGTAGAAGTCTATGAGAAAGTCAGCCACTTCTCACTTGATTTATAACCTCAGTAAATATTTTCATAATGAGTTTATGGTCTCAATCGCTAGTTTTAAGTCTTCTGCAAAAAACAGAATTATGGTTTATTAATTTTTGGAATTATGGTTTCGTTGATTTTAAAATCGTCAATAAAGCAGGCGGTGTTTTAGGGAGTGGCTATGATGTGATTGGCATTGACTGTGCCAGTGAAAGTGTGTAATGTAATGTAGAGCATATGCATCTTAGCCAAATCTTAGCTAACGGCACAGTCAGATACTGCCTCTTGTCTGAAATCGTCACATCGCAACCAAAATGTCTGCGCTCCTAACAGCAAACTCGACGACTCAAATCAAGATCTACACAACCAATTGGTGACGTCACACATGTTTACGTCCAGTACTATATATGGTCTATGGTTACACACAAAAGCATGGCCTAAAATACATAAAAATATAGCTTGTCACACCTCATTGCAATATCTGTTCAGATGACAAAATAAACACTACATATTGTAGGAAATCATTGTCCAATCTAAACTTCTTTCCAAAAATTCTACAGGTTTTGATAGCTGGTCACTGAAAGAGAAATTATGTTTTCACTCTGTGAAATTCTACACAGTACACCTTTAAGTCTTAAAGCTGCATTGTGTAAGATCTGCTCCCATCTGCTGGTGAAAATATATATGACAAGCAACCGCGTATTTATACCAGCAACGTCAACCTGGATATTCGTTTTTTCTTTCAAAACAATAGCGCTCGTTTTGATTCATTGCAATAGACATTGTTAATTCACTACACAGCCTGTGAATTATAACCAAATGCAATTGTATTGTGTGTAAAGAAACAATAAGAGCATGTGATAGCAAAAATAATAATTTAACTTGTAGTAAGTAACAAATATGTTTTACACACAATTTGATTGAATAAATTGTCAGTGTCTCATGTGAAAACACGATTACATTTGAAAAACATTCACTAGAGTCTGTTTTATTCAAACAGAATACTAATTTTAGCAAAACATGAACATGGACATGCAATGAATAAGCAATGATTATTGCAATGAACGAGCGCTATTATTTTGAAATCCCTGTTTGTGTTGCCAGCCGAACGTTCTTGACTACTTTATAGCTTGAGCCAGCGCTACTATTACATGTCCTCGAGAACAGGCATGATCTTACATCTTCAACAGACTTCGAAATTTCCCGGCAGTCGTAAGTAATCTCCCCCTGGCATTCGTCAAGGTGCCACTTGTGTAAAAGCGCGAATGGCCGAGCTTGAATTTCCAGGTATGTCCCTCTTTGGCTAATGTATTTTAAAGATGGAGGCGTAACATGGTGAGCGGGCACGATTGCATGTATTGTGAATGGAAGATTCTACACTTACGAAAATACTTTGATTATTAGGTGGAAGTAATTACACATGAATGAGCACATATTTGTGAAAGAACAAAGTTTTTTTTGCTAAGAATCA
>JACXGM010024374.1:5170-15859 GCA_016801145.1 Umbra pygmaea
TGTGTCCCGGGCCTGGGGATTCCTGTCAGCATGCCTGTGTGTGTGCTCAAATATGTGTGTGCTCAAGTTCCCCATACTTTTAGAGTTACAACTAAGAGATGGCAGCAGTGTATTAGAAATGACATCTAGTAAATCTTTGAACATGGAATGTTAATAATAATAAATGCAATGTCAGGATCACAATTTTTACAATTGAAGTACTAGAAAAGTTGGAAGAATTACAAATTCAGTGTGCATTGCATAAAAAAATATTTATTAAATTGCAAATAGACATCCAGCAAAAGAAAAATGGCAAGTGATGTATGCCCTCAAATCTGTAGATGTGCATGGATTTGTCCTGAACCCCTTAAAGAACTTTGGAGCAACTAGTGTAAACAGACCTTCTGTAAAGTGTATCGTGTCATAATGTAATTTTTGTATAGGACAAATATACCGGTACACACCTTTTGTGATGTTGAACGTGGCATAATGTTATTGCGTGTAGGAAAGTCAATGAGTGAAAAAGCGTGTGTGTGCGTTTGTGTGTGTCTGGGATGGACAGGAAGAGAGAGAACGCAAAGTATGTGTGTGTGTGTCTGGGATGGACAGGAAGAGAGAGACCGCAAAGTGTTCAAATGTGTACCTCAAATTTGCAGCACATTCGCCAGGAGACATTCTTCATGACTACTATGTCAAACATCTCCCTCAGTATGGCATCAGATTTATGTCAAAACCCGCGAGCGCGAAAAACATACCTCCATGAGCAAATTATATAATTTAACTGGCGCAGAAAATACTCTTCGCGCACCAATTCAACATTCGACTGTAAACAGGCAGGTGCGAGCGTGAAACAAAACATAGGGCGAGGTTGCTGCTTGTCGAATCTCTGGGATCTCAGTTTTCTTCATTTTTGATCATGTTATTGTACATAATACTATTCTAACGTTACCGTGGTCAAGCTGGAATGATTTGCCGTGAATGAATGCCACCGAATTGGTCGAGTCGTCTCGTAGTGGTGCGTCAAATGCAACGTAGCCTATATGCCCATCCAATTAGATTGAATTCGGTATTGATGACGAGAGAAATATTAACGTAACTTCACTGAAATTATTTGAAACTAAAGTAACGAGACAATTTTGTAAAATGTAAGGAGTAGAAAGTACTGATATTCGTGTTAAAAATGTAAGGAGTAAAAGTAAAAAGTCGGCACAAAAATAAATAGTAAAGTAAAAATATCAGAAAAATCTACTTGAGTACAGTAACGAAGTATTTGTACTTCGTTACTTCCCATCTCTGAACGCCACGTTGCACCACAGACTGTCCAGGAGTTGGTGGTAGCTTTAGTCCAAGTCTGGGAGGACATCCCTCAGGAGATTATCCGCCACCTCATCAGGAGCATGCCCAGGCGTTGTAGGGAGGTCATACGGGTACGTGGAGGCCACACACACTACTGAGCCTTATTTTTACTTGTTTTAAGGACATTACATCAAAGTTGGATCAGCCTGTAGTGTGGTTTTTCACTTCGATTTTGAGTGTGACTCCATATCCAGACCTCCATGGGTTGATAAAATTTGAGGCGTCACTGGCGGTGGGGCCGGCGCATTCGCCTGGAAACACTGTGTAGGGCTGGGAGCACGAGCTCTTTGGTTTTCTCTACAGAATAATAGCGCTCGTAATTCATTGCAAAAATCATAGTTAATTGTTTGCGTAGTTAGTGTGTCCATGTTCATGTGTTGCTAAAATTAGTCTATTGTTGGATGAAACAAATTTCCAGTGAATGTTTGAAAAATGCAATTGTTTTCACATGAACAGAAAACATATTAAATTAATATGCAATCACATGCTCTTATTCTTTACACACCGCATTTGGTTAAATTCACTAGTTTTGTAGTGACTTCACAATGATTATTGCGGTTAATTCAAAGAGCGCTACTGTTGTGAAGAGACAATATGGGAGTTCGTGTTGCCAGCATTGTGTGGTGTTGCCGGGGGAACGCGCCGGCCCCACCGCCAGGGACGCCTCTGGTCTTTCATTATCTGTTATTTTCTTTAAATCGGTCTATCATTCGTTTATGCCACGTTAATCTATAAAGGAGAAAGGTCTCACGTATGAATGGGAATGCAGATGTGGATTGGGGGGGTAGTGAAAATACAATGGAAGCACATTATAACAGCTGAAAATAATTGCATTATAGGCAAATTATTATTATAACCAAAACCTATTAAAAAGCAGGGGGCAAGCAGTTGTTTTTTCATCTGATCCAATCTGGTGTTGGGCATTGTCAGATTGATGGTACCCAACTAGCCCAATAGCGTGCATGCGCGTGGGGGTGGAAGAATCAAGGGATCACTGCGTCACGGTCTTTACTGGGTGATTTTTATTCACATGAGATTGGATTAGCTACTAAATTATGCACATGGTGTATATATGGCGTATACCTGCGTATACCCTGCAATACATCACTGTGCTTAGCTGGTTAAATAAAGGTTAAATAAAATAAAAATATATAACTTACAGATACTGATGAATAGTAACTTCGGTATTGATAAATCTGTATTGTTTTTGTGTGTACTTCAGCTGATTATTCCCTCCACATTCCAGTGGCAAGACTTAGAAGACTATAGAGGAAACAACCCGTAACACCACCAACCCCAAAGTCTCCTGGCCTTGCTGCTGACATGAGTAGAACATGGAGAAGAGACAGACTTACTTAGATCTTCCTGTGCCGTTTAGTGCACTGAGCGGCAAGACGTCTCCAGCGAAGTCTGTCAGCTACAGCATTTTTGGCTTCCCATGAAATGTCGAGGGCTTTCCCATGAGATTGTCAATGAAGGTCCGACGCCATGTTGGAGGTAGGCGGCCTTGTTTTTGTTTCCCTCTTGGAGGAGTCCATGTAATGGCAGATTTTAGCAGGCGCTGCAGCTGTTGTCGAAGAATGTGGCCCCCGAGTCGCATACGTCTCTGTCCTGATGTCATTGAGAGGGCGAGTAGCAGTTCTGCGGTGGACCTCTTTGTTGGTAATACGCTCTCTGTGTGATTGGCAGGATCTGTCACAGCCACCTCTAATGTCTGACACTTACGGTGAATCCCATTCCTCTGTCTTAGCCCTTCCCCTTAGTTTTGCGCGTTCATGTGAGAGTAAGGGCTATCCCAATTCTCATATTGATCTAGGGGTAAGGCTAAGGGGTGAATACCCCTTAAAACCAAGCATTTTTGAGAGCTTACTTGAAACCAAAGGGTACCCAGAATACACTGCGCAACCGGCAACAATGGCAGCCAGATCATCAAGAGTCCAATAAGTGTATTTTCGGCTTAAATATTTCACTTAAAGATTACGACAGACTTGTTTTGTGCTCTACACAGTCCTGTGGATATATATTTGCAACCATGTTCTTAATTGAAACGTTTTTAAAAATCGCTAGTTTCGTTACATTGCAGATGTGAACACCATTCCCGCATTTCAATGACTAGTCTTGAATGGACACCATACAGTTTTAACTAAACTACATTAGCAGCGGATTTCGTTTGATATCTTTAAGTTTGTGATCAACACTTGTCGCCTCTGGTGATGTATATCAGCCAGCTAGCGACGATGTATGATAAGGTAACTGTAACCAAGTGGTGTCTCATTTCATAGGGGTATGTTTTCATCCCTATCCCTTACCACTCGGTTTCGAGGAACAAGGGCTAGGGTTAAGACGAAGGGGTAGGGGTAAGACAGAGAAATGGGATTCACCCTTAGTATTTGTGCAGTTCTGCAGATGTTTTCCACGTTTCACTGCGTCGACCATCTTCTGCGTTGACCAGATCGTCCTGAGCCGCTGGAACACTGCTCCCACTTCTGCAAACCGACAAGCTATGTCGTAGTCAGCAACACAGTCATTCGCGAGGACACTGCCCAGGTAAGTGAACTTGTCCACCTCCTCGAGCTGTCGTTGTCCCAACATCACAGGGTCATTGGTTGCTGCATATCTAATCCTCATGATTTTAGTCTTGTTGCCACTAATCCGAAAGCCAACCTTGGCCGCTTCTTGTTCTAAGCTTTTCATCATTGACTTCATGTTCTTTCTTATGTCAGCTAGGAGGGCAATGTCACTGGCAAAGTCAAGGTTGGTTTGGCCTGTTGGTGGCCTCCATGAAATTACAAATCCCTCTTGGTCCATAGCAATCCGCATCAAAGTCAATGGACAATAGAAAGAGAAAAGGGGAGAGTATGCAGCCTTGTCTCACGCAGGTCTCAATGGCAAAAAGGTCTGTATTGCCATCTTCTTATGTAGCAGCTGAATCCAAGACAGAAGTTTCGGAAGGTATCAACGAACTGTTCAAGGATGCTATATGACCTTGCTATGCTCCAGAGTGTATCTCGATGGCTGTTGTCAAAGGCCTTGGTGAAATGGACGAAGTTGTTGGAAAGTCGCTGCTGGTGTTTCAGATCTGCTCAGTGCAAGATCTGCCACTGCGGAAACCAGCTTGTTCTCCTCTGAGCTTCTGGTCCACAGCTTTTTGAAGTCTTTGGAGCACGACGATGCTGAATACCTTGCCTCAGAGTGTGATACCTTGCCAGTTGTTATAGTCTGCTACGTTGCCTTTCTTTGGGAGCTTCACGATGACTTCCCTTCGCCAATCCTCCTGAACTCGCGCTGACTTTCAGCAAGAGTTAAGAAGATTTGTCATTTCTTCGACAAGGTGCCATCCACCTTGCTTGAGCATTTCATCATGTCCAGGCCAGGCAATTTGTCATTCTTCAAGAGTCAAATCGCGGTTTCAGTCTGCACTGTTTCAATTGCATCTGTCCTCCACATCTAGATTGTTTGCTGGAACAGGCGGATCGAAGGTGAAAACAGTCTCAGGGGAGGCTGGTTCAGGGTATCTATGAAGTGTTCCACCCATCGGTCATCTTGATCTTCTTTGGTCAGCAAGTTTGCCATTCTTGTTTTGACATGTGCCCCCTGCCCACTCCTTGTGCCGGTAAGGTCACGGACAATGCGATAGTAAGTGGTGTAGTTTAGTTTTTTGTAGTGAGTATAATGTGATTTTTTCCATCCCAGACTCATCCCCACCCGTCCCATAGCAACACCCCATGAGCACCACATACTCACTGATGCATACAGTATGCATCTACATGTAATTGAGAGTATTCTGAAAGACTGCTTGTCAATTTATTAAGTAACACAAGACTTTAACAGCCAATGAAATTTACAGCTGGGTACACCGATTTTCTACTGTTTAGTGTTAATCACATCTAACTCAGCCAGTTGTGTGACATCTTACCTGGGCTCCGCCCTCATCTGAGCTGGTTTGGGACGGACAGGCTTGAGTTTTCAGGCCCAATGACAAATCTAATTGGGACAGGAAAGTCAAAAGTTCTGTGTTTGTTTTATATTCAAGGCATTTCAAATTATAATTGAAAAAGGAATTAGAGACCAGACAAATTTTATCTGTCTGTTTAAAAACATTCCTTTAACTAAAAACAGCAAGACAATATTAAATTAGGACATTTTAATAAATAAAATAATTAATTAAAAAAATTAATTAAAAAATTTAAATAAATTAGGACATTTTAAACAAGCTTACAAACCCCCTCTGTTCTTTAACAAATTTCTAAACTAACTGAACATAATTATGAATTAAAATGTGAGTTTTAAAACTTGGTTGCAAATCAATGAACATCACCAGATGTTTTGCTTCTTTGCTGTTCATGCTCTGCCAGGCCTTTACTGCATCTATCTACAGCAGTGCTTCCCAACCCTCTCCTGGAGTACCCCCAGCCAGGCCTTGTATTAGAACTAACCTAAGCTAGCACAACTGTTTCAATGTGTCTACTAATTAACAAGTCCTTGATTAGTGAATCTGGTGTACTAGTTCAGGGCTACAGCTAAACTGTGGCATGGCCGGAGGTACTCGAGGAGAGGGTTGGGAACCACTGGGCTACAGTTTCTGCTTATTCTTCAGGTGTTTTGACCTCAGCAAGTAAAACATACGCTCAATTGGATTCAGGTCAGGAGACTGACTTGGCCGTTGCAGAACATTCCACTATTTTGCCTTAAAAAGTATTGGTTTGCTTTGGCCGTATGCTTTGTGTGATTGTTGATCTGCACCAATGTCCAATGAGTTTTATGGCATTTAGCTACAACTGATAAGATTACCTAAATACTTCAGAATTCATCCAGCTCCTTTTGTCACAAAAACTGAAATCAAGATTCATAGAAGAGGCCCATGGAACCTTCAAGATTTGAAGACTGTGTGGAAGAATGGGCCAAAATCACACCAGAGCAATGCATGCGACTGGTTTCTCCATACAGGAGGCGTCTTGAAGCTGTCATTACCAACAAAGGCTTTTGTAAAAGTCTTAAAAAAATAAAAACTTCTTAAATGAATATCAGTAAGCGTGTTCAATACTTTTCCCTTTGCCATTTCACATTATTACACAGAACGTAATTTCTGAAATTATTCGTTTTGGTTTCTTTATAGGTGTATATTACTTAGGTTGTTACCAACATCTGGTGAAAGTTTCATGTCAATAGCACCTTTGGAAATATATTTACTGAGAAAAATGTTGACATGTTCAATACTTATTTCACCCGCTGTATTTTTCACTATATCTGTCCATTGGATTTGGTTCCAGAACTTTGCAGTATGCATATTATTATTATTAAAAAACATAAACAAGGTAAATTTGTTGCATGACTTATTTCATGTGTGCTATGCTAGAAACATTAAAGTTAGTGCTATTACAGTAAACAATATGGTCCCATCAAAAGACAGATGGAATTAAGCACTCGAACAGAAAGAATCAGTTATTGATTCAATGACTCAAATGATCTGAATCTATATGCAACTAAATGACTCAGTTCACTGTAGCTATTCAGACATACCCATTAGTAATGATTTGTACTGGTCCTCATTAACAAGAATATTCCACAGGTTTCTTTGTAGAGACCTCAATTTTGGCACTTCTGATTTGATTTGTAGAGGACAATAAAAAAATAATGGGCCAGCTGAGAAAGGCCACATGAAAAGATGAGATGGAAAAACTCCTCTTCCATGGCGTAAACTGGTTTTAACAAAGTGAAAAGTTTACACTCCAGTGTGGTGTTTCCTTTTGGATGTAGCCAGGTTCCTGACTTAGTGAATCTCTTTCCATATTAATAACAACCATAAGGTTTCTCTCCAGTGTGTATTCTCTTATGTTTAGTCAGGGTACCTGATTGAGCAAATGTCTTTCCACACTGATCACAACCATAAGGTTTCTCTCCAATGTGTATTCTCTCATGTTCAGCCAGGTTCCCTGATTGAGCAAATCTCTTTCCACACTGATCACAACCATAAGGTTTCTCTCCAGTGTGTATTCTCTGATGTGTAGCTAGGTTCCCTGATTCAGCAAATCTCTTTCCACACTGATCACAACCATAAGGCTTCTCACCAGTGTGTATTCTCTGATGTGTAAACAGGTGGTCTGATCGAGAAAATCTAATTCCACAGTGATCACAACCATAAGGCTTTTCTCCAGTGTGTATTCTCTGATGTATACCCAGTTGTCCTGATTGAGCAAATCTCTTTCCACATTGATCACAACCATGAGGCTTCTCTCCAGTGTGTATTCTCTGATGTATACCCAGTTGTCCTGATTGAGAAAATCTCTTTCCACACTGATCACATCCATAAGGCTTCTCTCCAGTGTGTATTCTCTGATGTGTAACCAGGGTCGCTGATTTTGAAAATCTCATTCCACACTGATCACAACCATAAGGCTTCTCTCCAGTGTGTATTCTCTGATGTATAACAAGGTGTTCTGATCGAACAAATCTCTTTCCACACTGATCACAACCATAAGGCTTCTCTCCAGTGTGTATTCTCTGATGTGTAGCTAGGTTTCCTGATTCAGCAAATCTTTTTCCACACTTATCACAACCATAAGGCTTCTCACCAGTGTGTATTCTCTGGTGTGTAGCCAGGTGTCCTGATTGAGCAAATCTTTTTCCACACTGATCACAACCATAAGGTTTCTCTCCTGTGAGACTGTGATGGTGTTTCTTGAGGAAGTTAGTTTTGGTGATACTCTTCTTTTCATTGTGAAGATGTTGGTCAGCCTCTCCGGATAAGCCTTTCTCACTAAGTTGACAGTCAGGACTGTTTACTGTAAAACAAAGACAAACAGAAATCGTTCTGACTGCATGAACAAATAAATGTTTTTATTTGGTCAAATGTCATTAATATTAACCTAAATGAGTGCTACTCTGGTTTTCAGACAGTTTAGTAATTAATTTAAATGTTAAATAATGACAAAACAATGTTAGATGAACCCACCCATCTCTGATGTTTTCCTGCAGTCGACCAACCGTACAGACAACGTCTTCAGACTCCACTGTCTTCTCATATTTGACCCCCCCTGTAGAACCAGAGATAAGATGTTACTGGAAGAGGCCCATTTATTTAGAAAAAAATAATGTTTTGTCCTGTATTTTCACTTGGTCCTGTTTTAAATAAGAATGTGACAGGTTATCATGATTTGCCCCACGCCTGTCAGTCTTAAAGACCTTTACTTTATAATCTAACTATGATCCAATCACATTTTAGTTCCCACGAGCTGCCGAGCACTTATGCGTCCAAATTGTAACAAACGTTATGAATGCTGATACAATACAGCAGCCTATATTATATAACTAAAGTTAGCTGCAATGACCAATGTCTAAAATGGAACGTCCACTTAAATTGAACAGATAATTTCAATGATGAACTCTATATGGACACCAGAAAAATCTCAACCTGCAGTTAAACAATAAAAAAAATGTTGAAATGCTTTCAAACTCATTAAAGAAAAGTGGACTCTTAAGATTGCCTCAAACGAGAAGTACAGGCCACTGGACTCCAACCCCCAGAATCAAATTAAAAAAAGTGAGTAGGCCTAATTCTGTTCGCTATGTTATTACAGTGGTTGCTGTGTACTACTGTGTACTACTACTCTTAGTCAGTTACTTTTAGATCATTTGTCCAACAGTAGACAGTTTCACATTTATGAGGTGTTTCTGTTGTGACACCTAACATATATATTGAATATTTTTTGAATCAGCATTTCATTTTACATTTGTAAATTCATTTTCTAATAATCTGTTTGGAAAACATGTCTGGCTTTGCTAATGATAGATCCCATCAAAACTGCAAGTAGATATTTCTTCAGCAATGAAACCAAACAAAACAACATTAAATACAGTTGTGCTCAAAATTTTGCATACATAGGGCACTATAGCATCAGTTTGATTTTTTGGCCAATTCTGTTTTATTTTTTGTAAATTCTGTGATTTACGTTTTATTTTTTCCAAATTCCATGATTTCTGTTTTATTTTTTGTGATTGCACTTTTTAATCTCAAATCTCCATATAAATGCCCTGGGGCAGTGGTTCCCAAACATTTTTGGTTACTGTACCACCAGGGGTCCAACTACCCATGGTTGGGAACCACTACCCAGGCAAAAGGGGTTTGCTGAACTACTTCTTTCACCACCCTGCAACAAAACAACTATTTGGACAAAAGACAATACTGCTTTCACCCGCACCTAAAGTATAGAGAATACTGCTGTACAGTTTGCACTTGCATTGTCTACATTTACCTCATTTTTACTTGTTTTAAGGACATCACATCAAAGTTGGATCAGCCTGTAGTGTGGTTTTCCACTTTGATTTTGAGTGTGACCCCATATCCAGACCTCCATGGGTTAATAAATTTGATTTCCATTGATAATTTTTGTGTGATTTTGTGATCAGCACATTTGACTATGTAAAGACGAAAGTATTTCATACGATTAGTTCATTATTTCAGATTTTTTTGAGCAGTGTATATATGTATATATATACGAGCAGGCTAGATACTGAGCTATGGGGAGCAGAAAAAAAATGTCAAAAGACCTGCATAATTAGGTGCTGGAACTTCATAAAGTTGGAAAAGGATATAAAAGATATCAAAAGCCTTCCAAATGCCAGTCAGTACTGTTCAATGACGTTTCTCCGGGCTAACCTCACCCTGGCCACTGGCCCAACCCCAGCTGACAGTCCCCCACCCTCTGCAGTACCATCCCCTAGCCTTCCTAATTTCTCCTTCACCCAAATTCAATTAGTTGATGTCCTAAGAGACCTGCAAAAGCTAGACCATTTCAAATCTGCTGGGCTAGATAACCTGGATCCGTCATTCCTAAAGCTCTCTGCAGCAATCATTGCAGCTCCCATTACTAGCCTGTTTAACCTCTCTCTCGTATCCTCAGAGATCCCGAAAGACTGGAAAACAGCTGCAATCATCCCTCTTTTCAAAGGGGGACACACTCTCGACCCTAACTATTACAGACCCATATCCATCCTGCCCTGTCTCTCTAAAGTCTTCGAAAGCCAGATTAACAATCAGATTGTTAAACATTTAGAATCCAACAGCACACTCTCTGCTATGCAGTCAGGTTTCCGAGCTGGCCATGGCTGCACCTCTGCCACACTCAAGGTCTTAAACGATATCACAAATGCCATTCATAAAAGACACTACTGTGCCGCTGTTTTTATTGACCTAGCCAAGGCGTTCGATTCAGTCAATCATCACATCCTTATCGGTAGACTCCGCAGCCTTGGCTTTTCCAATAACTGCCTCGACTGGTTCACCAACTACTTCACTGACAGGGTTCAACATGTCAAATCTGAGGGTCTGTTGTCTGGACCTATGGATGTCTCTAT
>JACXGM010024376.1:0-15811 GCA_016801145.1 Umbra pygmaea
ATATTCAAAAATTTTAAACAAAGTCTGCAAAGTCTTGCCTAAATGTATTAGTGACAGGTGAAAGCGGGCAAAGACCAAAAATTTGATAGTATAAAAGCATTCCAGAGGATTGAGAAAAGGACGATAGACTCTGAGTTTCATGGTTAACCATTCCAACCGTGGGTAACTAATTTTCTGCCTGCATTGCTACTGCAACAAAAGTAGATGTTATATGTCTATCTCTAGTTGCCGCAGTAACAACTCACCTGGTCACATTGACTGCCACGTCGGCCTGAG
The DNA here is from genome assembly GCA_016801145.1 of Umbra pygmaea. Classification (NCBI taxonomy): domain Eukaryota; kingdom Metazoa; phylum Chordata; class Actinopteri; order Esociformes; family Umbridae; genus Umbra; species Umbra pygmaea. Next base: position 277 of record JACXGM010024376.1, read on the forward strand.
TGGTTGTGGTCAGGATGCGGAACAGCTGATTGAGTATGGTCGGCAGGAAATTGACCATCACATGACCCTGCATGGCATGGAGACTCTTGAGGTATTTAATGAGCTCCTGCTCTGGGGACCCCATGAGAGGGTCTGAGGGGTCGGGGGCAGGGGTTGGTCCCTTCAGACCACACTCCATCTTCTCCCAGTGGTGGAAGAAGTTGTGGAGGTGTTGATCCTGAAGAAATGAAGACACAGATCATAGAGGGTTAGGGCCACCTCTAAACTTGTCCTCAGGCTAATATAAACTTGGCTAACTCTTATTTCATACTCAGGCTGATGCATATAAGCTAGTCTCAAACTTCATCCTCTCTCTGTCTCTGTGTAATGGCAATGATAGACCACGCTCCGACAGCCCCAACACAGAATCCCTCCATCCCTTTCGGTCATAGGCTGCAAATCTGCACGCCTCGACGATGTTCAAACTTATTTTATCCAGATCCTCTTCCAAGTTGTTGAACCATCTTTTATTTGGCCGCCCTCTCCTCCTTTTCCCGTCGACGTGACGGAATATAACGACATTTGGGAGTCGTTCTGTTTCCATTCAGACCAAGTGTCCAAAGTTTCCAAGCCTCTTTTTCTGAATTCGCTGCACCACATCGATTTCCATCCCAAACTCTCTTCTTATGTCAATGTTTGTTATTCGGTCTATTCTTGTCACCCCTTGGATTTTCTTTAAGCAATTCATTTCACTCTCTGTTTATTCTTGTCTGCTTCTCTTAATGTCCATGTTTCTGAATTATACAATAGTATGTTGAGAACCAATGCATCATAAACTCTTATTTTTGTGAATCTGGAAATGTCTTTAGATTTCCATAAGGAGTGTAAGTTTTGCATTGCACCACACGCTAGTCCAATTCTTCTTCTCTGATCCTGTTCTGTAGAGGCATCCTCACTAATATTTTCTCCCAAGTACACAAATCCTTCTACCGGCTTAAGTTCCTGGTTCTCTGTTTGGATGAATACTTTGGTCTTTTCCTGTCCAATATGTTGTACTTCTGTCTTTCCTATGTTGACTTTCATGCCCATCCTTGTACTCTCCTCTACGATTCTGTTGATCATTACTTGAAGGTCATCCTGATTGTCTGCCAAAGCTGTGATGTCTTCCACGAATCTGAGGTTGTTGATGATTCATCCATTCATAACTGCTCCTTCCTTCGCGTCTTCCAGCGCACTTGCCATGATAGCAAAATATTAAAGAGAAGTGGAGACACCATGCAGCCCTGTAGTACTCCTACTATTGGCAGTCCTTGCTGAAGTCAGTAACCTTCTCAGCTAATTGTCGGAGCGTAAAAATTTGGTCTATTGTGCTCTCTGATGTTCTGAAGCCGGCCTGTTCTTCTGAGAGGATTTGTTCCATTTTCTTATTCTTTCCATAATTGTTGTTGTGATGATCTTGCTACTTTTGCATAACAGGCTGTTGCCTCTGTAGTTATTGCAACCCCATTATCTTTCTTTTTGTAAGATACGATAACAGCTTTTTTCCATTCTGTTGGGAACTCCTGCTTGTCCCAGATTCGTTTACAGAGCTGGACGATAATTTGTAATCCTGTTCCATCTGTAGCTGCTTTTATTTCCTCCACTGTAATATTATTGATTCCTGGGGATTTCCTTGTTTTTAGACGGTCTATTGCTCGGACAACTTCTTCCATCCTGATGCTCTGTGTTGGTTCTTCGCCATCGTTGTGGTCCAACTTGGCCAGAGTTCTCTTCTCCATCGGATTTGGATCGTTATACAGGTCTTCAAAGTACTGCTTCCAGCATGTCTTTACCAGTTATCATATTCCCATTTTGTTGGTACTCTTCCATATACTTCTTTGCTCTTATTTTGTTTTCTGCTTTCTTCTATCGCTTAGCATATGTTGTTTATTCATCGTTTTTTGTCTGTTTTTGCACTCATTTTGACTTGTTGGCACAGGTAGTTGTAATGATTTACAGTTTTTTTATTTGCTTTCTCATCTTCTCGCTTTCCACTCTCTCCTTTCATCTGAGAATTTCAGTGTTTGCGAAGAAATCCAATTCTGTATTTTACCACCTGATAGCCTCCCTATGATCTGGTCAGTTGTGTCATGTATGACCATTCTGATTTGTTCCCATTCCTTGTCGATGTTGGCTGCTGGGTTGTCTTCTATTCCTCTGACGTCAAGCAGGTTGTTCCATCTTCTCTCAGACTCTTCATGATATTTCTCCATTATGTCTTCATCCTTTAATTTTCTTGTGTCTGCTCTTTTCTTTCTCTTCCCCTTGTAGCTTCTCTTGAGTTTCAATTTTATGTCACCAGTTGGTGGTCTGATCCAGCATCTGCACTGGGGAAAGCCCTGCTATTCCTCATGCTGCCTCTCCCTTTCCTGCTAATCATTACGTAATGAATCTGATTGCAGTCAACACTGTTTGGTGATATCCATGTCCAGCATCTATTTTCCTTGGACTGTTTGAATTGGGTATTTGTGATGATAAGATTGTTTAATCCGCAAAAGTCTATTAGCCCCTATCATTTCGTTGTCCATATCCAAACTTGCCTACTACTCCATTTGAGTCCTGGTACTGACATCCTACTTTTATGAGATCATTTTTGGCACATTACTGATTACTTCTCGTGGTCTGGAGTAGAAATCGTCCATATCGCTATCGCTTGCCTTCATTGTTGGGACGTAGACCTGGCATACCATCATATATCCGATTATGGTTCTGAATCTTGCTGTGATAATCCTGTCGCTTACTGGGTTATACCCCAACAAGGATTTCTCTGCCAGTGGACATAACACCAGAGCTACTCTAGATCTATGAAGGTCTTCTCTGCCGCTGGATAGGATCCGATGATCTTCATAACGTTCGTCATCTGTTTCGATATAGAGTGAACTTCATCTTGGCTAATGTATTTAAGCAATGCTAACTCTAACTTCCTTGCTAGGATAATGCCTATAAATTAGGGTAACTCTAACTTTCTTCCTGAGCTAATGTACTAGAATAGCTCATTCTATTATCATTATCTACAGGCTAAGACAAATACAAATCAGCTACTGCAAGTCACATCTTCTCCTTCTGCTTGTCTCCGGCGCTCTGAGTAGCGGGTCTACTGAGCCACTGATGTGAGCGCACCAACCCGGCAGCTCAAGAAAGGAAACTCAACTCACCCCAGTCACCGTCAGCGCACCACCTGCACATCATCATCTTATCACTCCCCCTATATAACCATGGGCTTTTCAGAGACCTTTTGTGTGTAATTGTATGGTGTCATGTATGTGTAATCCTTGTTGTTTGTTCGTTGCAAAATCCTAAGTAAACCCTATTTGATTCCTGCGTCTGCTTCCTGCCTCGTTATCTACTTCAGTAGGCATCACACTGCCTGACAGAATACGATCCTGGAAATGGTTCACTTGAGCTCTATCAGTTGTCCGAATTAAAAGCCCTTATTGTCAGCGGTCTGAGGAAACATACCTGGGTTTGTGATCTGATGTAAGAAATACAGCCCTATGGGTCAGTGGTCTGAGATGTGTTACAGACCTGTGTGTAAACAGTAGAGACTAGGTGAGTTGACACTTTGAACAACGGCTTCCCTCCATCCACCCATTTTATCTCTGGACCAGAATGCTGAAAAACAAAGTGAACAAACAGAATGACACCCATCCTGAAACACCTGCCCTGTCCTTCCCTGTCTTGTCCCTCCCATTACCTTGACAACACCCTCCCGGATGCTGAGGTACCCTGGTGGCAAGGTGGCAGCAATGGGCACCAGCTGTTGGTTCATGACCACTCTGCTGTCACTGAGCAGAGGGAGCCAGGCTGATCCCACTGGAGAATACAACACTGCCGTCATTCTTCTGAAGGGACACTATGGACACATCAACAGCACTGTCTCCATCTTCCTATACTGAATGAAGGGCTACAGTACCTCGTGTCTCCACCTGGTCCTTCTTGCTGTTGGAGTCACAGCTGACATGATAGAAGGAGAAGAGGAGGTGGTGCTTTTCGTGGAGCTGGGGAGGCAGCTCAATCTTCATCTGACGGAGGGAAGAGAACTGTCTGTTTAAACCTGAGAGTGCAATGCAATGTTGTGGATGCAGTCGTGATGTGTCATGCAGCCAGGGAGCAGAACAGTGGGTAGGAAGATTTGTTTGTACCTCGTAGAACTCTGGGTTCTGCGGGCAGGTTCATACTGTACGTACCTCATAGCAGAACTGGGTTCTGCTGGCAGATTTGTAAGTATCTCAGGGTAGAACTGTGTATTGCTGGTAAATATGTACTTACCTCATCATAGAATTCTGGATTTTGCTGGTGATGTAACACAGCAGCAAAAGCCCGCGTGATGAAGAGAGGTCCACCTGGTCGCCCATAGATACACTGGAACAGAGACCCATAGAAATGTAATGGATGGAAAGGCCATTCCAATCCAAATCAATGTAGCAGAATAGTTAGAGTGGCAGCCATTTTTATGTGTACGATTCTATTGTAAAGATCTAGCGGCCTTTAAACTGATTTGCGTATTGTCACTGTGACAACTAACAACAATCGCCATTGTGTTGTGTTCTAATCGAATGACCACGCCAAGCAGTTCAATGGCCTTTCTATCCATTCTATTTCTATGTTTTTACCTTGAGAGGTGCAGAGTCTTTGTCATCAGAATCCTTGAACTCAATACAAACAGCAATGTTCCGGGCCTTGGAGAAGAGAGAGAAGCATTTCACAGGTTAGTCATTTAGCTTAATATATTTTGCAGAATAATTTATCAAGATGCCAGGTGAGATGGTCACAGCTGAGACCAATTCAGAGCACAGTCCATAGACGTTTTTCCTACAAGAATGTAATCAAGAAAGTGAGACAGAGTTAAAGATCAGAGCAAAGGGAATAGATCAACAGACTGGAGGACATAGACACAGTGTATGTTTATCTAGGAAGTGACCTACAGAGTAGGGCTGGGTGATAAAACGATAATGATATGTCTCACGATAGACACGTAATCACTATCAATACAAAATGCGTTCGATAAACCGTTCGATAATTTCCTTTTCTTCGTCTGCAATAACCAGAGGTTGCAAAGCAATTTTGGTTGCATGGACAAAGGCACTCGCTCTCTGGTAACCTAGCAACGTAGCGAGTGACACGCTAACAGCCAATCCATTTAACAGTATCAAGTTTGGTTGCGCAATATTGTTGTCTCGTGAGTCGTGTTGGATTCTTCAGTAACTGAAACTGATAAGTGGAAAATTAGTGCCGCAGCGAGTAAGTAAGTTGTTGATAAAACGGAAAAAGTCAGCTCGCCAGTATGGCAGTTTTTTAGTTTTTAAAAGTCTGACTATAGTCAGACCAATGTCGTCTGCAAATTATGCAAAACCGTCGTCCCCACCAAGACTGGTATAATCACAAACTTGTTTTCCCCACCTTCTCAGGTATCAGGTTTCTCTGTTTATATTTAACACTTTGCAATATTTTATTACACTTTATTAAGCATTTCTTAAGTACTCTAATTGTGCACCTTAGTGTAACAGATAATTGTTAAGTGTTCATTGTGATTTTAGACTTATGTTTACATTTTAATTATTTGAGTGTTTTCCATGGTTGTGTTGACATTTCTGCCTTTATAACTGAGGGGATTATAATCAGTGGAAGGTTAAATTTAATATTTTTTCCTGCTCCTTATTCTAAATAGGTCATAAAACAGATCGATAATTATCGATATGGACCGATATAAAACACTTATATCGTGATAGGGTTTTCAGCCATATCAAATATTACAAATACAGCGTCAAAGTGCTGCTATAACATTCTACTTTGCATTGAAAAGTTTGTTTCAGTAAAATGTTGAATCTAAGCTCCAGATACCTTGGCAAAGGCCTTCTGTCCATCATACTTCAGCTGCCTGGGGTAGACATACAGGTGGTTTTTGTAGATGGTAAAGGGCTGTGAGCACTTCGCAATAAATGGAACAAATTCCTCCACCTCTAGCAGAGCACTGCCACCCTCTGTCCCCTCGAATGGTCTCACGGGAAGGTAGGACGACGTCACACAGTCTTCACACACAAGCACAAGATATCAGTATGAGTTCACCGTGTTGATCTGATGCTTAAAGTTGTGGAGGACTTATCCTCAATTCTTACTGTTGAGATGCGGTGCCACGTTGTCGATGGTTATGTCCAGGTTCCCTAAGATCACAGGAAGCTTGGCCATTTTCTCTGGTCTGAGAGGAGAAGGGGCAGGGGTTAACAGTGGATGAAGGGGGATGTAGGGGATGTTCCTGGCTAGTTGTTAGAAAATCACAAAAATCGCACACCAGGCAAATGTGTAGGACAAATGCGTAAAAGACAAGTGGAACTTGGAAATGATAAAAGGAACTCCCGCACACCGTCTGCAGCTAGTAACAAGTTATAACAAGTTACAGCAGGCCTGATGAAGGTCTGCGGACCGAAACGTTGCAATTAAAATTTTAAAAATAATTTGTTACTAGCTATAGACGGTGTGCGGGAGTTCCTTTTATCCTGGCTAGTTGTTACCATGGATAAATAGACAAAGGCTAAATGACAAGATGCCTAATCTGCATTTTTAAGGGACAGGCCTGCAGTTTCAAAACATTAGAAGAGATACAGAGGGATTCTTGCAACTATGTTGTTTTTTGTCAGTTTAAGCATTTGTATGACTCTGCATGGGGTAGAAGAGCATTTGTAAAGTCAATGTTAACTAGTGAGAATGTTAACTGAGGTCATTGATTGGACTGCTTCATGTAAAATAACAGACTGTCTTTAACCGTAGACAAAGAACAGTTATAGATAGGTTGGATTAACTAACTTTTTGAAGTCAGCGAGCAGCTTTAACATGTCATCGTCAGACAGCTTGCTGCTGTCCTGTCGGTAGATGGCTGGGAATCGACTAGCTTTGTCCAGTGTCCCTGAAGCGTCTTTGAACACTGGCCTTAAAGATGGATATAATAGAAAAACTCCCTATTACATACATTGGGGTACAACAATATTACAGTATATGTTGGGTTCTGATAGGGTACGACATCAGAGCCTGGGGCTGTCTGAGGAAGAGGAGGAAGGCCTTAATTGTACCTGGCAGCCCAAGCAAATGGCATCCTGTATTGTCCCAGTCTGCTGCAGGCTAGCTTAGCATTCCTCAGAACCTTCAGAGCAACCTGACCAGTAGAAGAGGTGACAGCATGAAATCCTGGTTACCAATAGGATCTATGACATTCTCATCAGGCTGAAATTCTCAACAAGCTCTTCTGTTTGAAATTGAGAATTGACTGGTATTAAAGTGTTACCTTTGAGTAATGTGATGTGTCAACACTTAGGGTTACACGTAGGGTTCACTGTGTTATGGGTAGGGGTGTATTAGAGTTAAGGTTGTGTTAGGTTTAGGGGTGTATTGCGTTTAGGGCTGAGGGCAGTAGCTGGTTACCTTGTTGGAGTCAGAGCTCTTCATGTAAGGCTCCGTACAGTGTGTTACACCTCCCTGCAGAACCTTCTCTATTCGAGCCACCAGGAAGATCTCAGGGTGGGGACACGTAACAGAGAACACTCCCTGGGCACAGAGTTATTCAACATTACTTCAATCACTAATTCATTCATCAAATTTAAATCTTCTGTCTTTTATGTTAATCCATCAACAGATGAACTCAATTGATTACTCAATAGGTAATATGCTTGATTTAAATCAGTGAAGAGACATGTACTCGATAGGTAATATGCTTGTTGAAAATCAGTGAAGAGACATGTATTTAATAGGTAATATGCTTGTTGAAAATCAGTGAAGAGACATGTATTTAATAGGTAATATGCATGTTTTATATCAGTGAAGAGACATGTATTCAGAAGGTAATATGCTTGTTTTAAATCTGTGAAGAGACATGTATTCGATAGATAATATGCTTGCTTTAAATCAGTGAAGAGACATGTACTCAATGCATAATAGGCTTGTTTTCTTACCTGACTAGGGTATTGCAGTGCTTCCTCTGGCAGCCCATTGACAGACCCAGCGGGTCTCTCACCCTCTCCAACCCTGCTAATGTGCTTCTCCTCTGGGCTGGAGGCAGCAGTCATCCCTCTGACCAGAGGATGGTTCAAATCTACATGGAAGTCAGCTGAAATCTTCCGGCTGTTTTGAACGTCAAACAGAGACAAGACTACATAGAACGGCTCCACCTGGGGGAAGAAGAAAGAGGTTTGCATGCGTTTGGGTGCATGTGTTACAACATGCGTCTAATGAAGCCATAGAGCATATAATCACAACACCCAGACTGAGAGGGAAAGAGACAGAAACAGAGAGACAGAAAGGAAGTAACAAAGTCCTACATTAGTGGTTGGCCCCTTTTCATTCTCTGCCACACAGCTCTGCAGGTTAAAGGCCAAGGAGTGACAGTTCACCAGGACTCTCGTCCCAAACTTCTCCTCAAACTGACGAACATCTGGCTCGATACCAGAGAGGTCCAGTTTCTATGGAAAAACAGGCAGTTTCCAGTAGGTCCACTAAAGTAGAAATAACTTAAAAAGTTATTTTTAAAATGAGACAAGCTTGTATCATAATATACGTGGTGACTAAGTCATCCATGGGGTTGTGGCTACTTGTGTGTCAGGGTCCAAGGTGAAAAGCTTCAGTCGCGTTTCTCTCCTCATCTTAGATTCGATGTCTCTGGCTGTCTGGAGACAGTACACAAAGTAATGCTTACAGTCATCACTCAAAAATCTATCAGAGTACAAAATGTTCAGCATGATTCAAGCAATTCCATCAACTTTAAAAGGAATGATCCAAAATCTGTAGTTCTACCATAATCAGAGAGAGGGTTGAGTACCTTAATTTTTGCAACATTACAATTTTTATTTAATCAATTTATTTGGGCAATGTGAAGTGGTGGTGTGGGCTAGGCGCTACCTGGAAAGTGTACTGATTGCAGTCTTTCTTTGCCAGGACATCATCTGGAAGATACATGAACAGAAAATCCATTATGGCATTATGTCACAGTTTAAAATAGCACAGACCTGATAACATGAGCACATGTACAGACACAAAAAATACACACCAACACACTGACGCACACACAAACACGCACACACCATACCATCAGGCATATCTTCATTCCTCTTATCTTGTACGGCCACTTCAAAGCTGCTGTGGAATATCTTGTTCAGCGTACAGATCCACTCATCCATCTCAGCCTCGCTGTCTGCAGCCAGCAGGTAGGTACTCTTATCCTGCATCCTCAGCTCAAACGCAAAGCGACGCAACTTACTGTTCTTTAATACACCACAGAAAAGGCCTGACTTCAACCACTGAGGCTCAGCAGAATGGGAGGCTCATTACATTTGTATTATTTAGAAGGTTTGAGTTACTTTTTATTATCACCTAGGGAAGGTAAAGGCCTGAATTCAATACCTGGACAACACCCATACAAGAGTCTAGGAATATGGTGCCTTTGGGATCCTTGGAGATCTTCTCGTCTTTGTAGAAGTTGAGGTTGTAGGAGCCGTCCCCCAACTGTGCCAAGTGGAAGTACCGCCTCTTGAATGACTGGAGAACACAACCACAAATGAACACCAAGATACACGGACACTCACAGAGGAACAGGGGGAGGGGCATGTGGACAGGTAATACAGCTTTCATATGAGGTGGTAGGGGGGTAGCACGTCTTTGTCAGTCCCCAAACCAAGAGGTTTTCCTGAAATGCTGTTTTGAGGATTTCACATTTCCTGCTGGTATATTGGAAATATTTTATTTAGAACTTCTGGAAAACCTGTGTAATTGGGAAAGTTATAAGTTAAACTCTAAGAGTACAGTATCCAAAGTAATTGACTATCAGTACTGTAAAGAACAGCACCAGAGGTGAATTCAGACGGGCCAAACCAGTCCAAACATTATGGCCATAGTAATATCAATATACATTTATAAACATTAAGTTGTAACAACAAGCATTAAATAGTAACAACTCACATTTCATCAAAGTTGTTTATGGATGGCTGGTAGACTAGATTATAGAAAGTTGGGTCAATAGCACAAAGCTCCACGTTTGAATCCCCATGCCAACCACGACCTACCCTCATAGTGACACTAATGGCACTGTTCATGTTGCCTTTATATAGCCATCCATGTTTAGATAGTCCTCCCTTCTGAGAGGCCAGCGACGCTGTGTCCTGTAGGGGCAACACGGACCTGGAGTCAGGGGTCAGTGCACATGAACTCAGCATGCTCAGTGAAAGCACTTAGGATCCGTGTTTAAGTGTGCTGACTAATCTAAAAGAAAGTAGCAGCAGCATTTAATTATTTATCCACATAAGCATTTTCGATCTTCTATTAAACAGTAAAGTCAAACTTCATACCTCGTCTTTCTCCACATCTTCATCCACCTCAAACTGATGCACCGGCAGGTTTTCTGGTCTGGAACCATTACTGCAAATTACAACATGACTACAACATCAACCAAACACAGCAGCACTGCTGATCTAAAAGGCCTACACCAAAACGGTTCCCACTGAATCACCCCTAAAAAGAAGACATTCTTATAGCTAGTTTGTAACTGTTGGTAGACATGTTTATGACTACTGGTAGTTTACAGCTGTAAAAACATTTTATACAACTAGTAGATAACTGTTAATATGGTTATAACTAGTAAGTAAGTGAAATTTATTTTTTATAGCACATTTAAACACAGCTCGCACTGACCAAAGTGCTGTACATAGCGCCCTAGCCACAAAAAAATATATATATACATTTACAAATCAGTGATTTAAGCTAAGACAACATCAAGAGACAAAAACATGTATTATTGACATAACAGGGTAAGACAATTGAAGCACAGGGAATGCCAATGTAAATAGGTGAGTTTTTAGGCTGGTTTTGAATATTGTAATTGAAGGGGCATTTCTGATGTCAGGTTGAAGTTAGTTCCACAGATAAGGGCCAGCGACAGAATAGGATCAATTACATTTTTGCTTAAGCCGGGACCGTGGGACATGGAGGAGACCTTGGCTGGAGGATCTGAGGGACCTGGGGGCTACATGGGGATGAATGATACCAGCTATGTAGCTGGGGGCCAGGGCATGGAGAGCTTTAAAAACCATCAGCAGTATTTTAAATTGTATCCTAGACTGGACTGGAAGCCATTGCAAGGAGACTAGGACAGGTGTAATGTGTTCATGCTTTTTTGTGTTTGTGAGCAGCCTAGCCGCTGCAATCTGAAGCTGTCCCACCAGTTTCAGAGGGAGACCAAATTAGAGAGAGTTTCAATAGTCTAAGTGGGAGATTAAGAAGTCATGGATTACTTTTTCCTGATAATTGTATGATAGAACAGACTTGATTTTATAAAGTATTCTTAATTGTTAAAAATGGGTCTTTACAACAGATGATATTTGTTTGTCCATGTTAAGATGGGAATCTAAAATAACACCCAGGTTACGTGCATTGGATTTAACATAGGGGGCAAGGGGACCAAGGTTGGCGGTGATGGGATTTCTGGATTTTGAAGGGCCAAAGACAATAACTTCAGTTATTAAAAGTACTGGACCCAGAATGGATCCTTGGGGGACACCATAAGACACAGGGGCAGGGGATGAAGAGTACTGGTCTATGGATACAAAAAAAGATTTTTGGTGAACTAGTGTATAACTCGTAGAAATCTATGTAACAAATTTATAACTGTAAACATGTTTATAACTAGTTTACAAATGATACACATGAGATATAACTAGTTTATAAATGGTAGACATGCAGTCTAGCTAAAAAGAACCAGAAAATGTTCTGCTGCTTCTGTAACAAAAAAACAAACAACAGATGACCTGAAGCAGACTCCAACCTTTCTGAATATTTTAGAAAACTTAACCCTAACTCTATCTGCACATCAGAACTTGAAATTTAAACCTAACCCTTTCTGCAGATCAGAACATTAGCCATATCCCGGTGCTCTTCAGAAGAGCTGTTACTCTGGGGCAAGGGCGGTGGCAGGGTATGGCTTGGTTGGGCTACAGCCCCATAAAGAATCGTCTTAGCCCCACCATATATTATCAACTGTGCTGACTTAGTTGCATTTATTTGTGGCTTCGGTGTCACCTGTTGTGCTCCGTTAACTACCGTAGCTTGCTCTCTCACTCCATCGAGCTCTTGGTTTCTGTGTTTGTGTGTGATCACAACAACGGAACACTGGCAGTTCTATTCTTTGATGGAATGGGTAGGCTACAAAGTAGAAGAGAGAAACTGGAACTGGTATCTGATCCTATTAATGCTATAATCAATCTTCAAAAACAAAATATAGAATTTATATTTTTGGATCAATCTGTCCACCCCTATTGTGTGTGTAGTGGACAGGTTTGCCAGACAAAGCGAACAAGTTGAAATAGCACAAATAGGTTATTGCCTACAACTCAGTAGTGACTGTCCACGTCTGTTCCTCTTGATGTAATTTTGTGTGTGACAAAAGGAGTCAGTCCGGCGTGGTATTTCTGTCCTGGGAAGGATGTTATGCTCTATTCTATTGTGTATGTATTCACATTGAAATTCAGACGTTAATTTGAGCATCACCACTTTGTGGATTAGCCCCACCGTAGTTTAGCCAAGAAAAAGACTCCGGTGCCGCCACTACTCTGGGGACAGGAAGTAAAGAAAGACCACTAAGGCTAAGGTCAAGGATCATCTTGTTTACATGGCCTACAGAACAACTACATAGAACATCTGTCAATAACATTCTTTCTAGTTGTCTCTTGATCTTAACTGACACAGCCCCAGTGCACCATGGGTTTTCCCCCCATGGTGATGTTTGTAAAGAAACCCCAAAACCATATTTGCTGTGGTGTTGTACATTCAAACCTTGCAGAGACACTCATTACAAATACTTTGATCAGAATCAAACATTTCAGTTTGGCCACTATCGGTAAACATTAATCATGGCCTAGGTAAATAAATCAGAACTTCAACGATCTTCTCAGTAGTTCAAACTAAATAAGTTCCCAGCAGGAGACTGTGTTAAAGGGAGGCAGATAGCCAATCAGCCATTGTGGGGCTGGTAACGGAAAGGTCGCTATTTGGAATCCCTGTTCCGCCAAGATAAAAACCTAGATTCTGTGCCCTTGAGCAAGGCACGTTAACAATTAATGTGTCTGTAACTCACTTTGGATAAAACTGCCGATAGCGTTAACAATTTAAAAGCAATCATAAACTTACTTTGGCAGCTGCCGAAAGTCTCCAGAGTAATCCTCATACTTATAATGGAGCACTAGCCAGTCAGACTTGTACGTCCTAATGCACTGTTAAAAGACAGGAAGCAAGGTGTTTCAACAATAACAAACCCACTACTATGACCGGCGCAGTTTTGACTCATGCTGGTGATGCTGGAGGAGACATCTTCAGAGGTTTAAACTGAGCAGATGTTCCAGCTGACGTCATGATGTTATGAAACGTTTCTAACCTCCTGGAGGAAGAAGCTGCAGGCCTCTTTCTCAGCATTGTCAGGGACCGTGGAGACCAGTGTTCTGCCCTGACGTTGGACCATTGAGATCTGGGGACCGGACAGAGATGACATCACAGGATGAGGTTATATCAAATGCACTGAAATTATTAATAGTACAAAGCTGCTTTACAAGCAATAGCTAAGATAATGACTTGTGTTCACACCTCTGAAATGTGCTGTGAGGTGGTGTATGATGCCTGAAATATCAAATTAAAATGAAAAACAAAAATAAACCAGTCTTGTTAAAACTTTCAAAATACTGTAGGTTTATTTGTTTCCATCATTGACAAGACAATACAGTATTTGTGGAGAATCTACCCCACCAAGACATACTGATAGATGGACCGACATGATGGATGGACAGAGACAGTTCTAGGGTAAACAGCAGCAGATATGGGCTAGGTCCTGGGGGCATTGAAGCCCTTAATGGTCCTCCAAAGTAACCGAGAACAAAGATGAATGCTCCAATGGTCTGCCCAACAAGATGACCTACTCTCATTGCTAGATATTTAGTAGTAGGGGGGGAGGATCTGAGGTCTTTCTAACTAATTTCATGACCATGCATTCGTTCTTGAGTGTGGTCTAAAAGGCCACACTAAAATGTATAATATTTCATCACACTCAATAGATAGAAAAAAACTTCACTCCTTTTATTGCTATTAGATTCAGTGATGCTGCATGTTTGTCTATTGTCCATTTAGATAACTATAAGCAGGCTGGACAGAGGTATGTTTGAGGCCTTAAAGATGAATGGTTGAAGTAAGATGAGATACATGGCTGTGTCTACAGGCGGACTGAATCTACAGCACTGAGGTATCCCACTGAGATCAACTGTCAATATAAAGCTTGGATCTAGAAGTCAACAGACCCATACACAATGCTCCCAGGCATAATGTGTGTAAGGTTGACGCCCTATATCCCTGTCTTTCTGTCTCTCGCTTCCACTGTCTGTCCGTCTCTGTCTGCCTCTCTATCCTTTCGCCTCCCTGTCTGTCTACATGGTACTATATATCGTGCTGGTATCTTCTAGCACACTGACAGTTGTTACCAACCACCGACTGTTTAAAGAAACCTTAAACCCAAACAGAAACCAAGTAGAGTCATGATAAAATCCTGTGATTATACCATGACATCACCACATTTTAACCTAGCTGACTGACCTGGAAGTCGTCCGCAGGGAACGTCAGCATGTCCCGAAGACCATCACTGATGATCTGAGTCCTCCTCTGAAGCACCACACTCTCATAGTCCAGGGGCTCTGTGACTTTAGGCTTGACCTGTAGAAGACAAAATAATAGGTATGGTCCTACTGAGTAACACACCAGCATTGGGTTACCAGTGATTATGTTATTGTTTAATCTACATTAGTGGGATTCTGCACCAGGAACTGTGCTTCCCAAGCTGTCACTGAGCACCTGGGCTTCTAGTTAGTATAGGTAAGGGCTGGCCAACCCTGTTCCTGGAGAGCCACCATCCTGTAAGTTTTCACTTCAACCCTAATATAGCACACCTGATTCTAATAATGACCTTAAGGAAAGCTAAAACGTGTTGCCCACAACAAGGTTTGAGTGAAAACTTACAGGATAGTGGCTCTCCAGGAACAAGGTTGGCCAGCCCTGGTGTAGGTCCATGGAAAACATGGCCTGGTAAGACATGATGCCAACCCAATAGAAGGAAACACCACAAGCAGAGATGGCATTGGGGGGAAGCCCTGTTGATTCAGACGGCAGCTCTTAGGATGTCACTGACTCATCACTGAAGGGGGGGTGTGACCAGTCAACCGGGGTCGCTAAGAGAGACGGGGGGAGAGAGAGTGACGGGTGTTGTGTGCCACTGTACCAGTCACAGCGTCATGAGCTCACATTGGCAGACAGCCCCCTGTTAGACTGGCTCACTCTTGGAGTTGAACAACTTCTGCAGGGAAGTTTGCTGAAAGTCCATGTAAGATCCTCTGCCTCAGTACCAGAATATCCCCTCCATTCCAAACAAAGCCATGACATTCCATCGGGAACATGGGAAGATCGGGGGGGGGCTGGCTAATATTTCAGGATTGTTTCCCAGGACATACGGACA
>JACXGM010024377.1:0-15756 GCA_016801145.1 Umbra pygmaea
TGTTTCCTCTACATACCTGTCTCTAGATTCTGTTTCCTCTACATACCTCTCTCTAGCATTTATTTCCTACTATGTAATAAAAAATACTGCCTTAAGAAAATTGCAGTTCCTGAATTTAGAAATGAACAGTAAAATGTGAAATGTTGACAAAGATCATTAGGATACACATACACAGTACAATATACCATGTATGAAAGAAAATGCAAATGTCTTTTTTTTTTATACTGTCTTATGGCCAATAAAGTTTGAGGCCGACGGGTTCTGTCACAACAAGCCCCTGTTTTATTCTGGCCCTGTAATTGTTTCACAGTTTAACCCGGAATTATTGAATTTCTTTAGAGAGAGAGAGAGAGAGAGAGAGAGAGAGAGAGAGAGAGAGAGAGAGAGAGAAAAGGTGCATGAGGCACAAAAAACACTGAAATGGAAATCTACTATTTGGATTCCAATTACTTATTTAATAATCGGAAAAGAAGAAACATCTCGGTGAATCGCTCATTGCTAGTACCAACACACACACACAGACACACAGACACACACGCACGCACGCACGCACACACGCACGCACACACACACACACACACACACACACACACACACACACACACACACACACACACACACACACACACACACACACACAATGGAAGCTCTTGTTTACACATTCTTGTAGGCACACACAGGAAACACCCTCACTGGTAACCGGGGATGTGTAACACAAAAGAACGTTCCTCCTGTGACTTGTTTAAAAGATCAAGAACAGAAAAAGAACACATTCTCCAACACTAATTGGCTTCCTCATAATGTGTGTGTGTTTCTCAGTGTGTCTATTGGTGTGTGTGTGTGTGTGTCTATCAATGTGCGTGTGTGTTTGAGTGTGTATGCATCAGAGAGCGCAGTCTTGGAGGTTGACTGAGCGTGTTGTTGTGATTTGTAACCCTTAAGTAACATTGGCTGGTTCGCCAGTTTCAATTTACACCACTCTCTAACGAGGTAACCCCAGGAGTCCCCTCCCACCACCACCCTTCCTTTTAAACCCTCCTCCCTGGCTTGTTTTTGACAACAATCCCCCAGTGGCGGAACGTGGGTGGAAGGGAAGTCATATTTTGTCACACGTTTGGAGGAAGCATCAGTCCGTTATTAACAGTTTGGGGGGGTTGTAAATGTGAACGCTTGACTATCACTGAGTCAATTGAGAATACAATAGCAAGGTTACCAGAGCAATGATGAACAAGAGACATTGTTTCATTGCAATGTTTGTTTACTAATTTTGATTAGAAGAAAGATGAAATGATCAAATGCATTCTGTAACTAAGCCCATCGTATGAAAAGTGACTGTGGGCACGTTACCAATTCTCACGACACGTTTTGTTTGATCTCTGATCCATTTCTCTGTCTTTTATTTATTACTTGATCCTTGTCAGACATCTACAGAGATCAAACGCTGCCTTTGGGGAGACAAGCAAGAGGCATTAGAACAAGGTCGAAGGTCAAGTCTGGCCACAGCACAAACCCCACGAGGCCCCTCCCTCTCTACCACACACACACCAGTAAGGGTAAATGTAGTTCTGCCAGTTGGGAACAATGAGCACACTATCTTTCCTCAATGAGCTACATGAGGGTCTACAAGCTGCTCTTCCTTATTAGCTGCATATTAGCTTATTCGTGACCTTTGACTCTGTCTTTGACATGAGAGGAAGCAGCGAAGAATCAGAGCTTTGTACGAGTCTGCAGGGTCATCCTCACAGAGAGAACAGAAGACCTCATGCCCGCAGTTATATTCCACTTCCTGCTCATAATCACAGTCATGCTGATTTCATTTTCTCTTACTAATGCCAAACCGTACACCTTCCAGTTCTGTGCCAATGAAAGAGCTCAATTCAATGAACACAAAAGTCACGAGAGGTCACTTCTTGCCAGGTGTTTCTACGGAATGTATTTACGTAGCATAGTATATAATTATCTGTCCTTGACATTTCGTATCAAACCGAAGCAAGAGTAGATAGTTCATGCAACCTGAAGCCGGCAGAATCCATTTAAGAGAAATCAGGGCCATTTTAAGAGAGAACTCAAATAGTACAGCCGACGTGCAGACAAAGGAGTGGTTCATGTCCAAAAGTACACGCACTAACCACGCTAACCATCTTTCGCAGCGAAGAGCAAAAACTCTTTTGAAATTACCTCAGCCGTTAAGCTATTCCATCTATTTCCCTTTAGCCTTGGCATCTTTTTCAAAACCACAGCTTGAGCGTTCACCTCTCTTGGATTTCAATGCGTACTGAAATAATGGGAAAATCCAACTGCTTTGCCAATGTTTTTCATGTGACTTCAATAACAATGTCTCCTTGTCCTTACATTGCCTCTCACAACGCTACGCGGGGAACCGTTCCTACAATCAGAGAGTCGGAGCAGCGACCACAATGCATTCTTCCTTGAGGCCTAAAAAGGAACATGAATGTTCTGCAATAATCATAATAACAAAGCTTTAAAGCATTATTGCTTTAATGATGGAGACAATCAAGGAGAATGGCAACATAATTGCTCCTTCTCATCCTTGACAGCCATCATCTAACCACACTTGGTTAAGAAACAATTAGAGCCGCAGCAATAATCAGTTGTTTAGAACTCCATCTGAATCAATGGCATGGAGCAGCTGACAGCTGCCTTCTTGCTGTTGCTTAAAGAAAGGCTGTATTTGACAGGAGAATGAAATATTGATGCTATGTCAGAGTGAAGCAATAAAACATCTCTTTAGATTTCATTACTATACAATGGCCTTTGTTGAATCTTAATTTGATCATCCTGTTGCACGAGAACGTTTCTTCATTGTGTTGTGTTTGAGGTTGCAAAAAGATTCAAAAGTAAAATATCAACTTTGAATTTTCAGATGTGATTGTCTGTAATAAACAATGGTCACTGTGAAAAGAATACCTTATATTCTATTCATATAAATGATTAATGTGTGCTGTGAAGTATTTTGCAGAGTGAAAACATTACTTCTTAATCTTTCAGTAACCAGATTGCAAAAGATGTTAAATATATATTTCATGATATTTTCTAATAGTGTTTTAGTAAAAAAAAATTCACTTTCCAATTCCCACTAACCTTTTTCAACAGCTCCACAAATCCGTGGACAAATCTGTAGGATGGCGAGGAGCGTGCACATGATTCATCCAACCACATGTCATCCAGACGCCAATTCTTTTCGATCGCTCTTCCAACACAGAAGCCTTTATTAAGATCATGCACGGGATGATTACGTTCACCAACTATACTTCCGTGACTGAATTTACAGGCGCCCGATCTGCACACAAGGAGTTGCTGGAGTGCAACATAGCAGGATAGATAATATGACTTATTTAACCCAAATCTCGGGCAGTGCTATGCCAATTTGTGCAGCCTCATGCAGGAGGTATAGGGAAAGTCAGAGAACCCATAGCCAGACTCAAACCATTGGTTATCATGATGTAGACTGTCCTTCAAAGCAGCAACTCTGCCACGCAGCCCACTACGCCATGTTGAAACCCGCCCCCCGTTTTACCAGTAAAATAAGTTTATATAGAACAATGATGGCCTACTCTATGCAATGCAGATTTTGCCATTCGAACAGGAATTGAAATGAGAAGATGATGAGTTGTGCTTCCACAGTGGTTAACAATGGACACGCACCGGTCTGTCTTTAATTAAATGTATGAATTTTAGGCTGTGCTCTTTTGTGTTACAAAATCAATCCTTCATTTCTGTCATTTAGCAACCACACGTATGTGAACCTGTCACTGGCCTACAGGTAAACAGAAAAAAACTCAAACTGAATCACATTGAGAAACTCAAAACATCACAGTAGTACTTCAATTACAGTAGCTGAGACATACCCAGGATTAGAAATGGTTTGGCTGTGCGTAAGGAATTGCACAAAGTGGCAGCTTCTGTTGCCTCGGGGCACTCTTAACATGTCAACACAGATGTTTTTTAGGTTATTTTTCAGTCAGTAAGTAGGTTAAGACCACTAGAAGTTTCTTAATGGTAATGACATTTTTCAAAGTATTTCCGAGAGAAGTATGACAGGTAATAGACTATGAAACCATGTTATTTAGATTTTTTTCTCCATTTTTTTCATCCCTCATTATTTCTACATCTGTGGAGTGTTGACGTTGGTCTCTTTAGTCTTCTATGTATATATTTATAATGAAAACACGTTGCATATAACATGCAGTCTCTGAACTTCCCCAGAACATTATGATTAAAGGAAATGTTGTGTTAAAATTTTTGCCATTTATATCCCATAAGGTTTTGACTTTTTTCGTAGTATTTTAACCTGAGAACACCATGTTTGATTCTGGAAAATAGAGAATTAATACACTTCATATCATACCTGTTCTAATATTCCATTATAGGTCAACCTGGAAATGTATTAGACCATGTTCTTTGTCTTCACACTAATAAGATAACAGACATAAATTAACATAACCTGCATGTGTATTTAACTCCTCTCCCCATACACACACATCAGTGCTGCCTTTCATGAACTACTGTAATGCTTGTTTTTTTGTCTTCCTTGTAGCTTTTCTGATTGCTACCTCTTTGAGTAAAATGTAAACAAAGTTGATGCTAATAAGAATTAACAACAGCGATGCATCAACATGATGGTTTGTACTGAACAACATGTTTCCTAATTTTGTGTATTTTTTTTCTCCGTTTCTATTTCATTCAATGTGGAATCTTTCTTTTGTCATACTTTGTTGACAGGAATTGTCTTTGGGGATACTAGAGTAGATACCAAAAAATTGGTTTGCTAATTAGTGACTAGTTGGGCGGGGTTAGGAATTGTTATCCCACTAATGCTCAAAAAAGCAAAGTGTACACAAACTCTTCAATTTGCCTACCACCCCCACAGATCAACGGACGATGCCATCGCCACAGCAATGCACGCCACCCTTACTTATGTAGACAATAAGAACACATACTTGAGGACGCTGTTCGTTGACTATGCCTTGGCCTTCAACACCATGTTGCCCGTTATGCCTACAAAGCTCAAGGCTTACAGGAACGCTAATGTGTCTAATCTCAAGTTTCCGCAAAGGGTTTGACGCTCAGCTGAACGTGTCATCGGGTCCTCACTTCCACCTCTGGAAGGCCCCTACAACAACAGGAACCAAAGGAAAAATCACTGCTGATGCCAACCATCCGAACCACAGACTGTTCCATCCCCTCAGGTCCAACAGATGCTGCCAGTACTGGAGCACCCTCTCTAAAACAGTCAGGTTCCGCAACAGCTTTTTCCCACAGGACAAAAGTCTGTCATGGTATAGGGTCACGACAGTTCAACTGGGCATTCAACACAGAATATAATCACCACACATTATCCTGATGTTGCGTGACTGTCCGCCAACTGTTTGTACACTGTAGCCTGTTGTAATTGATGCTAGCTAACGACAGTTTGTACACTGTAGCCTGTTGTAATTGATGCTAGCCGACGACTGTTTGTACACTGTAGCCTGTTGTAATTGATGCTAGCCGACGACTGTTTGTACACTGTAGCCTGTTGTAATTGATGCTAGCTGCCGACTGTTTGTACACTGTAGCCTGTTGTAATTGATGCTAGCCGCCGACTGTTTGGACACTGTAGCCTGTTGTTATTAATGCTAGCCAACAACTGTTTGAACACTGTAGCCTGTTGTAATTGATGCTAGCCGATGACTGTTTTTACACTGTAGCCTGTTGTAATTGATGCTAGCCGCCGACTGTTTGGACACTGTAGCCTGTTGTTATTCATTCTAGCCGCCAACTGTATTCCTTTAAGTGGCCCTTTCCATATATTCAGTCTATTTCCCATCTTATGATATGGTTATTGATAGAGACGTTGTCTATTTTCTTTTTTAACTTGTAATATGTTTACCGCATTGTTGGAGTCGGAACCGGTGCATAAGATCTTCGCTGTACATGCAATAACATCTGCAGTCAGCTGTAACAAATGTACTTTTGAAACTTGCTAAATTAAATGTCAGCTAAGTGAAAAACACATGCAACTTTGGAAATAAGAACTAGCTATTAGCTTAGATGGATTTATTAGCTTATATTGACATCAGATCATCTAATCAATTTCACCAATGTCTACATTTAAATATGTGCCTCGAAAAAGCATTTCTGTCAAATGTCAGTAAAAACTCTAGAAAAAGAAATAATGCATTTGCTTTGCCAGGGTAATTATTACAAACATGAGTGTACTGACATCATTACCACTTAAATTAAAGGCCCGCGTACCCCTGGGAGGAGACTGGGATTTATGGGTACATTTACTAATCAAGCAAAATGTGTTTTTTTCTCTAAAGGAATGATATAACTAATGAAATAATGACGAGAATCCTCATAATGAATAAGTCAATAACAATACCATTATGACTAGTGGAAGAGGAGGGGCCGGTGGGTAAACGAAGGCACTTAGCTAGTATGGTGGTAATTGACCAGTGGTGCTGAACGTTGTGGAAAAGAGAATGGGAGCTGGGCGATGATATTGGAGTCTCCTCACTGGGACTAACAAGAGCTCATTATTCCTGCTTAGTGAGTTAGAGAGAAAGAAGGTCCATGGGAATACAACACCTCCCATTCAGCCTAACTCACCGCCTTCTCCACCAGTGTCCCTCATGTATATACGAGTTGATTGTGCTGTGAGGAATTAATGTTCTGGAGGAGACGACGCAAATAACACAAAAATAATTGCCTTTCATCGTCGGTGTAAGCCGTCAAGTGAACATGTTTGCATGTGTTTGTTTCTTCTCTAGTCTAACTTCTGTAAATTGTAGATCAGGACTGTCTGTTCTGCCCGTGTTTCTGTTTGCACACTGTCATTACCCTGTACTAACACTGTTATTTCGTTTGCCAATTCACAGTCATCCCATTTTTAGGAAACCATGGATTACAGTTGCAACCATATGGGCCCTCCCCCGAAAGATTAAATTTAAAATAGAAAATAATAAATGAATATGGTGCCGTTTGCAGAATAGTTATTTAGTATTATGGCACAGATGGTTCAGGGGTTAGGGAGTCAGACTTGCAGTTGGAAGGTTGCCGGTTCAATTCCCAACTTTTCCAGATGTCGTTGTGTCCTTGGGCAAGGAAATTTACCCTAAGTTACTTCGGGGGAATGTCCCTGTATTTACTGTAAGTCACTTTGGATAAGAGCGTCAGCTAAATGTCTGAAACGTAATATGTCAAAAGTTAGGGTGCACATAATAAAACATTTTTACAAACACACCCTAATTTTCGTTTCTAATTTGTGTTCAGTGGCATGCAAGCTCTTTCTTTTTCAACTCCTTGTTCAGGAGATTAAAGGATGTCTGCTTGAATAGCGACCGATAGAGTATAACATGCTGGCAGGCCTGGTGTGCACATGGAACCTGGGAAGAACCCACACATACATGCAAACACACGTGTTAAGATGGGCCTGTAGACAAAGTCAGAGGACAGAACCCCCCCTGGCTGAGTGAACAACAGATGGTGGGAGCCAGGGAACCGCACGTTTAAAGATGGATGTTTGACGGACGAGTTGGCCATGTTGTTGATGTTAAGGGATGACACAGGACTATGTTCATCTCTCTCGCACACACACACACACTCATGACCTAATTTTGCAGTACATGTGATACAGGCATCTGTGTTGAACATCAACTCAAATCCAACCCAATACTCCACTTACGGAGGAGGAAAATTGCTTCAGGAAAAGCAAAGAAGAGATATTGAAAATGTGTGTTGGAGAGAGAAAATGTAGATCAAGACAGACAGTGCGGAGATAGAGCAAGGGAGACAGACAGAGAGTGTGTCTGATGGGAGCACTGGGGCGATGTGCTACAGGTCTCTCTGTGCACGCCCTGAAGGAATTAAATTGTGTTGAGGCTAAGGGGTCAGGAATTCACCCGGAGTGCGTTCTGGACCGGCCTCCTTTTCAGGAGATGTCAGCCACACTCCGGCACACAGCTGAGAGCGGGTGAAGCAGGAAGACCAGGAGATGTGAGAGGAGGAGTATAAATGCAGGAGAGAATGAAGGAGAAAAACAAGGAGAAAAAAGCCAATTATTCAGAGACTGGTATCCGGAAGGTGTGGAGCAACGTGAAGATTCCCCAGTGTGTGGAGATCAGGTGTCTGTGAACATTCTAATTAGACATTCTGCTCGTGGATTGGCTGGTTGGGACTGTCTTGTCTTTATTAACCCAGAGGCGGATTCTTCTGCAAAGGCTGGGCTTCATCTAACCCCCATCTCCACTTTTATCTCTCCTCTTCTCTGGTCCTTTGAGTTTGACTTTGACAAATCCCTGAGCTTATTGTTTCAGAAGAAAGTCTCATGTTGACAGGTTGCCTCCGTGACAACAACAAACCGTGTGACTGTCATTACCAAAGGATGCGTGAAGGCGCATGCCTCTATTGGATTACCACAAAGTTAGTGAATTAGGGGCTAGACAACCGACCTTTTGCTCCAAAGTTAATAAAGGGAAATAACTACATACTTGTAACTCTCCTGCCGTCTCTCCTGTTCTCACGTACTTCCCAGGCACTTGGTGCTGTGACCCGGACCGAGAGCCGGAGCCAGTCCATTTCCTGCACCCAGCTAATTACAGAAGGGGAGGGGGTACAAGCCAGCTGGCAGCGCCAACCCACCCGACTGGCCTGCACATCCACTGATTTATTCCACAGTTGCATTACTCAGATTGATGTGGCTGCGCGGGCCGGCACAGATTAAGATTTGGATGCATGAATCAATGCACTGAGGGACACAAATGCATTATTGGCTAGGAGTAAACAAAGGAATGAATCAATGCACAGAGGGAGCGTGCATAGTTAAAAGGGTGATATAACACTCATCCGTCACTGGGCCATAGAGGTGTCCATCGACTGTGCGCGTTGTGTGTGTTGTAAATGTTTGTGTTGTTAGTGTGTGAGTGCAACAGAGCGAGGGGAGCGAATTGGCCTTTGAACTGCTGGGACACAGACGCAGTGAAACGCACTCGCGCACAACAGCACCGACGCGCACGCTGGAGAAAATCCCTCCGTTTCTCCGGCAGTGTATTAAGTGGGACGGCGGTGACCCCTGTCCCCTCAGCAGACACGGGCAGCTCTATGCTTTATTAAACAGGGACTGAGCTCCACTTCTGTCTTTACCTCCGTGTCCCCTGAGTGACTACCTCTGTCCAGCCAGCCCCCGCTAAGTACTGTGAATATAACCACTGAATTAGGCCAGTGTTAATCACACAGCAATGTCAGACCAGCAGAGAGAAAGGCAGACGAGAAGGAATGAGAAGGAAAGAGCTGCCATGTTGTTTGGAGGAAAGACTTAAACACATACATACAGACAAAGCCATTGGTCATGTGACAACTGTTCTTTACTATGTGAAGACTAAGTGGCACATGTGTTAGTTTCAAGGACGTCAGCTTAAAGTGTTGTTGTCCACGCATGACAGTTTTCAGCACTGCAGGATTGCTCTGGGCTGCTTTCTCTCAAGAAGTATCTGAAGGTTGACAGTGGCAAAGCATGGTGCCATCGTTAACTAAGCATTAACACACTACAGACAGGGAATAACCGCACACCTCAGCCGTGTGAGAAGCCGCGAGGCTGAAGGCCTGCAGTATATAACGTTTTGTTTATGACAGTGCGTTGTATACATTGACGTTGTGGCAATAATTACACAATATTTCTGATGAGAGTAAAGCAATTTGAATTTGACAGAGAGAAAAATGTATTCCACGTCAAAGAAGCCCTTTCAATTGAAATTGGAAATGCAAAGGTGAAAGGGAGATAAAAAGAAAATGAGAAAAACGTTGGAAATGAGCAACAATTCATACTCCAGTGCTTTAAATATGATTGGAAGTCAGACTTCTAGTCAGAAGGTTGCCGTAGGGCTGGTAGGTATACCGGAAAAAACTATATACCGGTATTCATGTATGTAGCGGTATGCTATATTCGTTACCGGTATTTTTTCATCTGTCATTCCGCCAGCTGCAACAACTGAGAATAATCTTATTTTAGAAATAAACTGCGCCCCAAAAATATTAATGCCCACTGCGTGACACACACAAACACACATGAGAAACAAACACCTGGAAGTTAGATAAACGGTGAAAAAAACAATGGAGGGTGCAGGTAGATTTATCCACGCAGCAGCAAGCGAAAAATGTGTTGTTAAAAAGGGTGCAACGTTGATAGTCTGGACATGGTTTGGTTTAAGATCCCGTTTACACGTACACGGACGGTTATTTTGAAAAACTGAGATATATCCCTTCGTTTGTGCCCTTCGTTTACACGCAAACAGAGAATTCGCCATAGAAAACGATTCTTTCTAAAAACTCCGGCCAAAGTGGAGATTTTTGAAAACTCTGTTGGTATGTAAACGAACGAAAACTGAGGTTTAGGCAGCTGACGTCACAGTATGCGCCAGAACATGCACCTGCGCCAAAAGTGCGACCTATGTTTACATTTTAATTTGGCTATTTTTGGGAATCTGATTGGCTAACGTGGGCTTCAGCCTTTCGTTATACTGCCACCTACACCGTTGGCATGCTCTTGACGGCATATACACGCTTGGTTCCAAGCACTAAGCCACTCGACCAATGTTATAACAAGGGAAAAAAGCTTTTGGGGGTTGTTTGGCTCGAGTTCAAAGGCTATTTTTCCGTGCCCAAAACCTGTGAAACCAATCTGATTGTCAGAACTATACCAGTAGTTAATATAGTTAAATGACAGTGGGACTTTTTTGTAATTCATAAACCTAAGGAAGTACTGTGGAGGTGCCATGACATGCCACGGTTCAGTACTAAAGCCATAGACAGTGGATAGGCTTGTTTTTTTGCGGTTGCAAAGTTATTTATTAGTATTCCTACATTTAATAAAGATTTAAACAATAGTACTACTTTTACTTACTCAGTCTGGTTTATTGGTGTTCCAACAAAAATCATAATGAACGAACAAATTAAGTTCTTTCAACCCTTTACTTAAAAAATGTAATACCTTTAAATACTGTGATACCGGCAAACATTTGAAAAATATCGGGGTATTAAATTTAAGCCATACCTCCCAGCCCTAGGTTGCCGGTTTGATTTCTGACAATGTCGAATGTCATTGTGTCTTTGAGCAAGGCACTTAACCCTAAACGTTGTTCCAGAGAGGTGTCCCTGTACTGTCTGTATATCAATCTGGATAAGAGTATCTGCTAAATCCAAACTTTATTGGACACCTAAGGTCAAACTATTGTAAGTGTAGCTAGGTAGTGTATAATTATTTTGATCGCACAAAGTGTAGCTCAACATATTGATCTCAAAAATGTTATTATTATTTTACCCAAATTTGGAACGTGTACAGGAACTCTATATTACAAGCTTTTTTCAGTTAGACCTTATGTGTCCAATTATTGTGCGGTGCGCTTTTATTTTTAAAATGATCAATCGTTTAGTTTTTTTATTTCTACTTCTAAGTGATTTTTTTTCTGCAATCAATTGAATTTAATGGCATAGCTAGCTAACAACATAGCACTGAGCTCGACATGCCGACGTCCCAGAGTTGTCTGTGGAACAGCCGATTACCATGGTGGCTACCAGGTGAACTGCATCCGTTAGCTAATAGCATAGCTAACCAGCAACACAGCACTGAGCTCGACATGCCGACGTCCAGAAGATGCCTCTGGAACAGCTGATTACTGGTCGGTCTTCATTAGCGGTCCACTTGTGTGGCATAGCTAGCTAACAACACAGCACTGAGCTCGACATGCCAACATCCCGGAGTTGTCTCTGGAACAGCCTATTACCATGCTGGCTACCAGGCAAACTGTATCCACTAGCTAATAGCATAGCTAGCTAACAACACACCACTGAACTCAACATGCCGACGTCCAAGAGTTGTCTCTAGAACAGCCGATTACCGGTCTTCATTAACGGGCCACTTGCACTCTGTTGGTCTGACCATATCCTGCTAATCATTTGGAGGTTTTACATTTATGATCTAATATCTTAATTGAAATAAACATTTGGCTTATGATAGTATTGTTACAGAATAGAGAAACATAATGTTCAAATTTGTCTAAAGGTTTTGCGTGCATCTTTCTGTAAATTTAGGATTTTTATCCATGGCCACTGTATTACGTACACATGCTAAATGTATTAGCAGTCACCCTGATGCTGCCCTGACATTAGTCTTTATATTACATTAGTAACATTTTACAAAAATTCAACCTCAAATTGATTTAGGACAGGTTTATTCAACTCTGGACCTCAAAGCCAGATCCACTCCACTTTTTCATTGCAACCCTCTAATCTGAGAATTATTAAGACCTGGGTCACCAGGTGAGTCCAATCTCACCAGGTGAGACGTAGAAAAGAAAACCAGCAGGCTCCGTACCCCGTAAGGTATTAGTTGAAGACCCCTGATTTAGGAGGTGTTTCTATAGTGAATGGGGAGATACGTCTTTTGAGACAATGGTCTCTATCTTGCACCCGGCGCAACGCAACGCAAAGCCCGAACACAAGTGTCTTTGCTAGTTTAAGACCGACGCAGTTGTAAATTTCCCATCTGGCGCCCGTGTCGTTTAGATAGCAAATGTACCTGTGCCCATATTAGTGCCCGTGGGCATGCTTGTCGAACAAGGAGGTGTGTTCCGGATAATTCTAGGTGTATTGCTATCTTGAGACATCAGAAAGTGATCGCGCCATTGACCAACAAAAACCTGGTCTAAATATATTGGCGCAGCATGTGATTGTTATTTCAACAGCAAATTAGTCAAATTCACCTAGGCGTATACACAGCATGTGCATACTATGCTTGTTGCACACACAGGAAAGGACAGCAGCACGCAAACATTAAAAATATTAAAAATGTAAAGATATTGGGGCAAATCCGCCATCATCTGCCATCAATACCAATGCGCCAAGGTACAAACGCACCTGGCTCTTAAGGGGAATGGGAGAGGACACTGATTGGTACATGCATGTTATGCCCAAAACACACCCATGAATTAATAAAGACACAACCCTTTTAGACCATGCACCTGGCGCATGGACCCTTTTTTCCGCTGTCAAAGTAGCAAAAGTGGATTTGGACACGCCCAAACAATTGCATTTAGATGCAATTGTTCACAAATACAATTGCTAGTGAGTGGTTAATTGGCTAAGGTCATTGTCTGGTGTTTCATTGAGCCCCCGGCTATTCTGGAGTGGAGCTGGATGTAGCATCATTAGCTTCAATGTATCTATCTATGATTTTATTAATACTTGGAGGAACAAACAAAAAAATTAAAATAATCTGTTATAGATTCTGGCTAAATCTGTACATAATGAAACGTTGTAGGGCTTATAGCACTGGAATGATATTGTGACTCGTAGTAAATGTTTCTAGCTAGTCCTAATTTAAATAAACATTTGGCTTATGATAGTATTTTTACAGAATAGAGAAATAGAATGTTAAAATTTTTCAAAAGGTGTTGCGTGCATGTTTTTGTAAATCCATAGCCAGTGTATTAGGTAGACATGCTAAATTCATTGATTAGTTTTAATGTGTGTGACTGCTTACAAAAAATTTTTTATTTAGTATTTCTTTATTGTCATTTGGACATTATGGCTCACTTTTGACTGTTTGTGTTAACTTGTATATCTTTTTCTGACCATAGATGTCTTATTCACCCTAAATAATTTTATAGTCCTTCCCTCTACTCTCTCTGTGACTTCATCTGTTTCACTCACCAAATTCATTTTTGTGAGTGGTGTCTTAATTTTTTTAAAGTGGGTATGTGAGCATATTTATTCTATTCCTTTTCTGCATTCATGACCTTTATTGTACATGGCATTACCTACTTGTCGTTAATAAGTTGATGTTCATTCACTGGCCACTTAATTAGGTACACCTGTACTGTTCTTAAATATCCACTTGGTGTTGTATAAAAACAGTCAATGGCTGCAACCACATTTTTGAGATGGCAAGTTGTGAAAATTGCTAGAGTGATGACTGGAGTGTGATCAAAATTTGTAGTTTCTAAAAAAAAAAGGGTCTTGTTTTTTAAATGCAATATCCTGTTCTTTAATGCTGTTTACATATTTTTGCTTTGGCAATAGTTTCAACCATTCATCCATGCTCTCAAAATGAAGCACCAATTCATCTTAGTCCCTGAGAGAAAGCCTTTGAGTGTCTGAAATAGAAATAAATAAAGTCACTGCCCTCTTTCCAAAAACCTCTGAAGCACTATCAGTTCAAAGAGCATCGTCAATAACACATCTTACACTTTTGCCCTCATAACAACTAGGATTGCATTACATGGTCCTCACCTTACTGTCTTAAGATGCAACTACTGTAAGTCATTCTGGATATACAGTATGATTTGCTAAATTACTACAATGTCAGTAAAAGATGAAGGCAAACTTTAAGAGATGTCAAGAGGCAGACCAGCATCAGTACTTGGTATTGGGTAAAGTATCTGTCACCGTTTTGTAGGTGAGGTGTTGGAGAGGAAGGGAGAACAAGGCAGGTAGTCGATGCTAGTTTAATGGACAATCCGGGAAAACATACATGTAATGCAGTTGCAGGTGAGCAGTAGAAGCGATACAAGAGTATACTTATATAGCTTATTATGCTCTCACAGTGGCATAAACACTGAAAACAGATACAGTATGTGTATATACTGTATGTAAAATGTACATACCACACTCTTTTCACAACCTAGTATAGTTGCAGGTGAACATGTAAATGCGAAGGCACAACAATACCATATATTTTAGCATGCTCTCACAGTAGCATGGGACACTGACAGTTAACTTACAAGTAATGATCATACGCATACACTTCAACAATACACTTTTCACAACTTACATTTAAGATAATGGTGCTCCCGGACAGCCTTCTCACACCCACAAATAGATCATCAAAACTCACTTAACACAAATCAATGACTGACACCTCTCTCTAATTTGGCCACTATAAAGAGCAAACTAACTGGCCTATAGAACACGGCTGAACGTAATCAGTAATCATCAGATCTACAAGATACCAGCCTAACCTAGCCTTACCTAGCAACAGATCATCAGATCATCAGATCAGATCATCAGATCTACAAGATACCAGCCTAAACTAACCTAACCTAGCAACAGCCAAACTAGAGAGAGGTGTCACATGAACTTAAATTTGAATAAAAGAAATCAAATTATACCAACAATGCAAAGCATTGGCCTAAATAAACAGAAACACACATACATGAAACAAATAAACATTATAATTAATGAGTCTGTATCTCAGTCTGTATGGTAACGCCAGCCCTCACTGGACTGGACGTTACAATATCTGACAACACCAAGGTCTATACTGGAGACAGGGTTACACAGCAAGTTCAGTGTAATAAGTAAACGGTGTGAAGGCAAGAAAGGGGAAAGGCAAAGTTGTTATTCAATATTTCCTTCTTGCATGCTTTTCCTGATCGTATTATTTTGAAATGCTTTTCATATATTCTCACCATTGTGATTCTATAGTAAATTCACACTGAATACATCCCTTTGTTTGACAAGTATATCAAGGACTGATGTTCCTGGAGTTATATCGGCTTTTTTCCCACTGAAGTGTTTTGGTCCTATAGAATATTCTAGTGAATGACAGGAAAAATAAGGAAACTAAGATTGAATTGATACTGTAGCTGTCTCTCAAAGTTCTGTGGGGAGATATTTGATCTTTCTCCCTAAATCCTCTCTCTCTCTCTCTCTCTCTCTCTCTCTCTCTCTCTCTCTCTCTCTCTCTCTCTCTCTCTC
>JACXGM010024378.1:0-15757 GCA_016801145.1 Umbra pygmaea
CCCCTGAAGGGGCATAATATGGGGCTCTCTTTTTTTTCCCCTCATCTTTCCTCATGTAATGCTGTATTGTTTTCTAATTCCTGTCTTCCTGTCCTGTCCTGTCTACCCGGTGATTGTCTTGGACGGGTTGATGGCTAATTTCACTGATTACTTGTGTATACTTGTAATTATGTGACAATAAAGTTGATTGATTGATTGAAAGGCCAAATGGGTGTCTGAGTGGTTGTTGTCTGAAATCTTTAGGTACATAATCTGTAGAATACATTTAAACATATACAGCTGAAGATATACAGTAGTAGAGAGAGATGTTTCTATAACAACAGATGACAGTACAAATAAAAACAAGCTGCAAGCAATGATTATCGGGGTTCAAGCTCTTTAAGACATTTATCGCTTCTATTCTGTTTGGGTCTAAGTCAACCCAAAATGTATGGCTGACACCAGGACACAAAATTCCCAAACTCACACACAGAAATGAAAAGGTTAAACTTTAATAATTAATACACACACACACAGGGTGCTTCGCAATTCTTATTTGTGCTTTCCTCGCTTCCTTTGCTCACGTCTCAGCTCCACTCTTGTAGGATGTGAGGGAAGGCTGCAAGGAAAGAAAAGGATGACGGAGGAATCGAATGAAAGCTTTTCTATACTTTGGAATACTTGATCACTTGAGCGTCACTTCACAGCATCATCAGCAGCGCTCAAAGGATCTGCCCTTATGTTGTTGAAGTTTGGTTATGTAAGAAATTCATAATAAATAATAATAAAGCAAGATACCTTGTTGAAACATGTGCGATGTTCTGGTTTATATGAACTGCAAATTTAAATTATAAATTAAAATGATTGTGACCAATGTGAAGGGGAGAAGAATTTATATGTGTGACACGTTTAGTTGATAAAACACGACCGCAAAGGATACTCCTTGAACCACGACTCTTTGCGGTGCAATTAGAGAATTGAGATGTCCTTCAAGATGGAGCTTGATCGGTTTCCGGGTCAAAGGATGGAAGACCGAGGAGACAATGAGGGATATTGAGAAGCACCCAGAGTTTATTGTAGATATAGATATTTGAAATAACTGACAGATAGCAAAATGCTTAACTGAAGTGTTCTTTATAATACCATTTTTAGTTTTAACATTATTCACAACATGGAATAATTGTAAAAAAAGTATACCTCAGTACAAATGAAGTGGTAAACTCTGATAAAATTTCATTTTAAATGTTATAATAGTAATTTATTATGTCTAAGTATGAATCTAAAACCAAACCCCAAAAAAAGAACTATACTAGTAAGTGAGCCAATCTGCTGCCATCTACTGGTTTTAATTGTAATGTGCAATAATCTATCTGTGTGGTAAATTTCACAACCTTTTTTCTATATGGTTCTATGGGCTGCCATAGAAAAACCCAGGCTTCACATCTTCAGGGCATGGCTCTTAATAATAATAACAACTATTATTATTATAATTATATAATCCTTACAATTATTCTGGTTCACATGGATAAGCGGAAGCAAACAAAATATTCTGTATTAAAAATTTTTAAAGGCCAGACAAAATACAAAAGTAATTTGTTGAGGTCAATTTGTAAAGAAAAACACCACGACTATATGCCTCAACAATTTACAGAATATATAAATAAAACATACATATAAACAATAATGTCAGGCAACTTGTAAGTCTTATTCAAACAACCGTTTTCATAGAGAAGTAGCCTATCTTAATTTCGCCGGTTGAACGGGTAGGCTATCGTAATTCCTATTTTTTATAATAACGATGTCAACTGTAGGCTATTTCTTGACATTTTTAAATATGAAGAAAGGGGTCTAGGGTTAGATGGATAAAAAACCCAACCCATGATATGTGGAAAACTCAGTGTATGTAATGTGAGTTGTAGGTCAGACATTAGGCTAACGAGCCAGCCACCGGTGTATTGACCGGTATTGACATGACAGCCACTAGCTAGCTATCGCTTCGTCACGAAAAAACACTTTATTACAAAAAAGATTAGATTACTTAAAACCTGCAGCTGGTTAGCATGTCTACATCAGTGACAATCTTTTTGTGGTAATTGAATGTCAAAATCGTTTTTATTTTTTAGATGGCCTTATTTGGAAGTTGGTGTTGAGATTTGAAGCGAGAGGAATTGTCCGCCATGTTTTTTATTTTGTTCAGCTCCTCAGGGGGGCATAGTGATACTTTTTGATTACATCTTACAGCACTTCAGTGAAAAGGCAACATTCTACAGTGCGGATATCAGGGAATTGTCATATGCTTGAAATGCAATTTTAGCCAATCAAATTGCAGATATCACCGGACCCATTATATAAACACATAATATTCATGTGCACGCTGTCAGCACTTTCACAGAATCACTTTTTTTAATTTTATATGGAGATAACATTTTTTTCAAAATTTTCCACTACTTGTACCTTGTACACTACTTGGAACTTATTTCATGGTTTGCATTCTCAAACCACCAAACACTGTTGTTTGCAAATGAACGGGCCGGAACACACTAAGGGTTTTCTGTTGAAACAAACTTTTTTCTTTAAAGCTCTATATAAATGAAGGTGACTTGCCTACAGTAAGGAGAACAAGTATTTGATACACTGCTGATTTTGCAGGTTTTCCTACTTACAAAGCATGTAGAGGTCTGTAATTTGGGGGAGCTATGGTCCCTCTTCCTGTTACCAGTCAATAATCTAGCAGCCGCATTCTGGACAAGCTGCAAGCATGATAATAATGAGTGACAAATTTCAGAGTACAGAGAATTGCAATACTCAATTCGAGATGATATAAGTGCATGTATAACAATTTCCAAGTCCTTTACAGAGAGAAAGGATTTTACCTTTGCAATGTTCCTCATATGTAAAAAGCCTTGATAACAGAATTAATTTGTTTGTCAAATGTTAATGCTGAATCAAAGATAACACCTAAACTTCTACCTTGGGGGTGCAAATTTGTGGACAGGGGCCCCAAATTATTCGATAATTCATTAGTTGATCTGGGGTTGCCAAATACTCTCACTTCCGTCTTACTCTCGTTAAGTTGGAGAAACGTTTTAGCCATCCAGTACTTAATATCTTTAAGGCAGTCAAAAAGGGAGTTGGTGTTGCTTAGTTTTAGTGGTAAGTACAACTGTGTATCATCAGCATAACAGTAATATTGTATACTATGTTTACAGAGAATGTACCCCAAAGGGAGCATATACAGAGAGAATAAGATTGGACCCAGGATTGAACCTTGAGGTACTCCGCAAGTGATCGATGCCGAAGAGGATGAAATATTTCAAATATTAACAGAAAAGGTTTGATCTCTCAGATAAGAGTAGAACCACTGTTGAGCGACACCCTGGATACCGACCCCTTGCTGGAGGCAATCCAGGAGAATGATATGATCAACAGTATCAAAAGCAGAACTGAGGTCAAGCAAAGGTAAAAAAGCACAGTTTCCAGAATCACCAAACAGCAACAAATCATTCAGTATCTTAAGAAGTGCTGTTTCTGTGCTATTGTGTGCTCTGAATCCTGATAGAAAATTATCCACCACTTAATTCTCATTTAAACATAAAATATGTAGTTTTTGGCCACTAGGGGTCTCTCAATAAAACAATAGCAAAACATGTGCTTTGATGACGTCAAGTGTTGGATCATGGGTTTTGTTGTCGTCGTCAATGACAACCTGTCATTCTAGCGACTCCGGCAGAAAAAATGTTCACTGACAAAGTAATGTATTGTTAAATATATGATAACTTTATTCACATTATGTTTGGCGGTTCCCTGGAACTTAGAGCAACTAGAGGAGTCAAAGGTTATATGACGCCATTGACGGGCGACATAATGAAACATCCCGTGTCTTCAAATTAAATTATACATTTCTCTGGGTTTGTAAGTTGTTGGAAACATTTAGGATAATGTAAGTAAACAACTAAGAAATATATATAAGTAAAGTGAAATTTGCTTTACTTAATGTATTTTGTTATTGTTTTGGAAAACTACATATCGTACCTTGAAAAAAAAAGAGAGATGAGAAAAAACTATCTTCTTCAGTATTTTGGACATAAATTGAAATTTAGAAATGGGCCTAAAATTGTTACAGTCTATATGGTCTAGATTGTTTGTATTTTTTATAAGAAGATGAAGCATGTTAAAAACTGGATGTAACAGTGCCATTCATAAGAGAGCTGTTGATTACAAACAAAAGGCTGGGACCAACAGTATCTAGCACCTCTATCAAAAGTTGTGAAGGAAATATGTCTGTAGGGGAGAAAGTAGGCTTCATGTGTGAGACTATATCCATTAATGTTGAGAGGGATACAGGCTCAAAGCAATTCAAAGAAGCAGGGCATGGAACTAAATCAGAAGGGTGATAATCAGTAGGTGAGATTTGAGATCTAATAATGTCAATCTTGTTGATGAAGAAACTCAAAAACTGTTCTGTAAGTTCAAGAGTAACATCATGGAGTACAGCAACATATGGTTTAGTGCAGTGTTTATTGCACTTAACAAGATGTTGAGCCTGTGGGCATTTTTTGTTATAATATCTGAAAAATGCTTTCCTCTAGATGCTTTGACTAAAAGTTGGTAGGATGCTAGGCAATCTTTCAATATTTCATAGGACACTTGCAACTTGTCTTTTTTCCATTTCCTCTCTGCTTTCCTACACTCTTGTCTAAGGGCACGAGTCTCACTGTTAAGCCAGGGTGGAGCTTTGACTTTGGGTCGCTTAAGTTTAAGTGGGGCAACAGTATCAAGAATATCTGCAACAGTGGTATTAAACAGAGTAGCTAGGGCTTCTGTACACAGAGAGGAGGTTGTCTCTGTCAGGCTGGTAAATGGGGAAGCTATGAAGGCATAAAAAATTGCCTAGCAGTCAAGTGATTAAGTGAAGGAATGTAGTGATTAGGCATACAAGTTTTAGGTAATGGACAGATGAGTGATGCATTAAAAATCCCCGGTTTATGGTCGGATAAACAAGTATCATCCAACATAACATTTAAAACAGGAAAACCTAATGATAAAACAAGGTTGAGAATATGGCCAAGTTCATGTGTCGACTGGGACCAGTTACAGACTGAGATAAATTAAATGAGTCCACAAGTTGTAAAAACTGGCCAACCAATGGCCTTGATGGACAACAAACATGAATATTAAAATCAGCAATAATAAGAATGTTAGGCACCAGCACAGATAATAAATCAGAGAACTCATGAATGAAGTCCTTATTGTATTTTGGGGGTCTATACACAAGGGCACAAAGCAGTGGGCAGGCCAGTTCAACTTTAATGGCAACCAAATGGCAATAATCGGCATTTAAAGCGATATTTAAAAACAATCGCTCTGGCCCCACCCTTGAGTATGATATAGTACGATATGTTAAAGGTGCGTCCAGGTTGTTGTTGTTCTGAGTTAAGCTGGCCACAAATGAGGGACTGATGTAGTGGGAAGAATTTATGTTTAATCCTCATGTATTAACTGATCTCTTTATATTTCAATACAGATATGCTTATAACTACTTTTTCCAGTAAGTAACGTTACATTTTGTTTTAAAACTGTTTTTCGTTAGCATTACAATAATAAATCAAGTGAGATTTATTATTTAGACTATTACAGAAAACGAGCTCTTTTGCAACCAGACGGTATGGCCATCTAGAGGGTCGGGAGTTTTCCCGAACGGCCGGTCCATTCCGGGCCGTCATATTTTACTTTGACGGCCGGTCGGCCAGATACAGTCCTGGATGTATTAAAACAGGTGACAGTATGCTAAAATGGACTGGCTGTTGCATCCGCAGGAGCGCAAAATTGCGCTCTAGCCTGTTTGTCAAATCGAGAGAGTTCCACTGTATTTAGATGAGGAGAAACCCAGAGTGAAAGACGGACGAGGGGAGCGAGAGATACAGCGCGCGCGCCACCCCCCCGCCAGCTGCTCCATCCAAAGTCCCGTTTTTTGTCCCAGTCCATCCCTGACCGGACATATTGCCCTCAGCTGGAATTCAGATGGAATGCAGGTTTAAGGCACTTCTGCATTTGCATCACTTTGCCAAACTGGATGCTCGCCCTGTGTTCGCAAACTTTACCACTGGCTCTGGAACGAATCATCACTCCTAATGCCTAAACCTACCAGCCAATCAAAGGCAGAGTGGGGAGAGTTTTTTTTTCAAAGTCTGCAACACACTGAGCAGTCTGTCAACCACTGAACCAAACTGAAGTTGATTACTGCCAAACTGCAGAACGAAATGACCGTCGGAAAGCAAGCTTAAGGTAATACATAAGTAAGCTAGTTTACAACGTTAACTGTCCTGCCAGTAATCATTTATAATAATGTTAGCTAGTGTTAAGCACATTTTTTGTTTATAATTTCAATTTCATGATACCGTATTGGGCCAAATATAAGACACGTTGTCCCACAAAATATGTCTGGAAAAGTGTTGTCATCTTTAGGGCTGCTTGGAGTTTTTTTTTTCTGACCAATTGCCAACAACCGATCACTAGCTGTTAACCAACAAGCAGGCAACGAATACAGTTCACCCATCTCGAAGTTCAGACTCTCGCACTGAGTGCAGCAAAATAGTAAGCAAGGTGTTCCGTGCTTGGTAACGTCAGCGCTATGTGTGTCTGAGCCAGTCTCCTATCATACACAGCGAGGTTTTCAACTGTGTCTGACATTCTAGCTACTATGTGTGTAGGACGGCTGATTTAACCCACCAGTCCTCGTTGATAAAGTAACGTGTCAAGAGAAAAAAGAGCAGCTAAGAAAAAAAGCAGGAGAATGATTTGGATATTTGAAAATATTTGCTGCATTTGAATTATAGAAAACAAAGTGGTTCAATACAGGTAATCCCGTAAAAAATCTTTATGATTTAAAGAACAGATTCTACAGTGCAAATATACTAAATTTAATTCTGGGGTAGTATGCCCCTAGAGGTTTGAGTGTTCGGCGTATCCTTCTCACATTTTTTACCCCTGATCTGTTTGCATGCCTGATAATTAGTCCTTACAATCAGATTGCATTTTGACTTCCTCATTTTGGCTAAAGTTCTATCACAAGTCTTACATTTCAAACTCAATAGCACCAAGGTTAGGTTTCACTTTCACAATCATTCATTGCCAAAGCTCTGAGCATGGGGAAGTCATCCCAAAGTGTGCTTATTTCTCTGTTTTCTGTGCCATCATCCTGGCATTCTTTGAAGAAAACCTGTTCCCGATGGACATGAACATTCTGGTACACCTTTGGGCTCAAGGGCTCCTCAAGCTCTTCTTCCAAGAGTGGCTGTGTGGACTCTGAGCGCAGGTAAGCATGTGACTGACTTGGTAGCTTGCTTGAGTACAGGCTGTCAAAGACTACAGTGGCATATGGAACAGAGTCCTGGTTGGACCCTGTGTAGCTCGGGTTGAGGACTTGCGGTGAGCCACATATGGACTCGCCCAGGTCACTGGTGTCACTGGAGCGGAACCAGGGGTCATCATTGATCTCACCACCCTTCTTCTCAACATTATACTTGGTAAGGTCCAGAAAGCTGAGATGGGAGAGGTAGACCTGGCTGGGTTCCTGCATGTCCTGGACAGGGGGAATATCCTTGAAAGAGAAAAAGAATCAACAGAAACATATATTAAAAAAGATTGTCAGTTCTGTGAAAATTGAGCTTTAAGCCTCCAAAATGACACCTGCTGTTACTTAATCACGTCAACTGTATTTTTGCTGTATAAATGAATCAATTAATAAATAGTGGGTGCCACCCTCTGGTCATTATTGACACTACATCCATGACCATATATGCACTTCCCATCATCATTAACCCACTGTCTCCTCATTATTTCCTACCTGCTTGCCATTTGGATCAGCAGCTTCTATTTATATTCCTCCCCTGCCTGCCTGTCACAAAGTTCATTTTTTCTTTGTCCGAGTAGCATATTTTATGTTTGTTGTTTTCCTTATATATTAAAATACCAATTCTGCATTTGCTTCACTTCGTTTTTGCTTCAGCTCACCATGACAGAATGAATGACTCTGTACACCATGGTGTACAGAAGTGAAAGCATCTTGCCTGGCCTGGTTAGTCATCCCACCCTGTCTCTTGCAGAGAAATTTGATGGGACACCAGCAAACTGTAGTATGTTCTTCAACCATATGGACAACTATGTTAACTATCTATCTGGGGTTTCCGGTCAGGGACAGACAAGGTAGGGAAATTCATACTGCAGCCCATTAGCCAGGCACTAGAGATTGCTGCTGCCATTTGGTAGAATGGTGGACCAGAGGTGGAGGATTACAAACGTTTTTCAAGAAAGCTCAAGAACATCTTTGCTTCCCTCCCTTTTGGGGACAAAGCGAGATGTGCGCTATCTGTCCACCTCCGGTCTGGTCAGACGCCGGCCACCTGCCCGGATGGCAGATGGGGTGTGGCTGGGAATCTGTTGACCTCAGCTATTGGTTTAGTACAGTATGTTTTTCAAGCCTCTTCTTGGGGCACACAAGACGTTCCACAGTTTAGCTGAATTTGCTCGCTGCATTCATTATTCAAGGGCCTGATAATTAGCAGATGAATTGAATCAGGTGTTGCAGCTCAGAAATATATCAAATACATGGAACGGCTGGTGTTCCCTGAGGAGAGGGTTGAAAAACACTGGTTTAATAGACACATACACATAGCTAAGCTCCAGGCCCCTGTGCAGCTAGCTAAACCACATGCCTGTTTAATTTAAGCTAGTGTACGCAACTTTCATAATTGCAAAAGTATTTTTTAGGCTCTGCATTTTAGTTTGGATGTGTGGGTTATTTCTTATTTTATATACACAATCTAAGTAGAATCATTGTCTTAACGCAGTTAGCTTGAAACACAACAGTGTTTCTCACTGTTATGGTCGTAATTTAATTCCCATCAGGTAGGGAATCCTCAGGAAAATGTGTGATGTATAGTTCACTAAAATGGAGAAAGTATGGTTGCCAGAACTGTCAATCAAACCGGAGCTGTACAGTGACAACTAATGAGGTAGTGGGCGGGCCTAACATCTAGAAACAGTAGAACAAGAGAGAAAATACAAACCTAGTCACTTTGTGTTTAAAAAAAGTCCAGAGCTGGGACCCATTTTCACCCAACACTATATTCACATTCTTTAGAGCCCAGACACATATAGGCATACATATTGCCTAATATCATGGAAGGCATATTTAAGCCAGCTCAGCCACAGGCCCCTGTCCAGCCACCACAGCCTTCGCTGACCAGTCTGCCTCAGATCCAACCGCCACTGCCCAAGCCACAGATGCCTCAGATGGTTTGGGTCCCTTGCAGGCAGCACACATAGGGTTTCTATGGCCATCATGGAGCGTGGTTGCCACCCTCTGGTCATTCCCTATACTACCCCCATGACCATATATCGACTTCCTTTCATCACCACTTTGTACTTTTGTAATCTGATGTATTTGCTAGCAGTTGTATTTAAAACTCAAATTAACACCATCAAACATTTAATCAAAACTAATGTAAACATCATTTACCACAGTCTTCTGAGCCTTGCATGTTTCTGAGCTCAACAGTGGTTTCCTTCTTTAAGAATGTAGCTACTAAATAGTAGATTTGGCCACACCTATTGTTTTTCCTAGTTCTCTGATATAATCTCTTGTTTAGATTTTTTATGCAAATGCTCTTTGGACTCAACTAGACCTTTTAGCTGCTTACTTGTAAATTAACTAGTGCGGGAATGACACACACCTGGTCATGGACCAGTTGATCAGCCAATTGTATTAGGGGGTATACAAAAAGTGAGGTAATTCCTACACTATTCACCCAATTTGGCTGCAAATACTCTAAAATTCAAGATTAAAGTCTGCACTTCAAGATCCTTACTTAATTTAAACTGTAATATACTGTGGTAGACAGCAAAACTAATGATACATTAGCAAATGTCCACATATTTATGGACCTGATGGCATGTAAATGCCAAACTGTATACATTGTGCAAAGGGAATAGCAACCCACACTAGGGTTTGTTTTTGACGATCCAAATACCTCACCTGCATTGAATCCGACGTAGTCCACCTCTTGATGCTACTGTTGGCAGGGTCGGGAATCATGGGCCAGACACTCCTCTTCAACCTTCAGATAGGAATATAGCAGATGATAAGAATAATTGAAAGACAACAAGTATTAACTGACATTAAATCTATAATGTCAGTTAACTTTTAACTTTGTATCCTCACCGTGTTGAGTAGCATGTCTGAACGGAGATAATGGTGATCAATACCAGCCCAACAATACAGGAAATAACAGTCAAGAATATTGCAATGGGATCTGAAAAGATGTTTTGAGAATTAGATTCTATGTTTTTGAACATTTTCAGATTACACAACATCTCTTCTCACAGCTTCGGGAGTGCTCTAATAACAGTGTATTCCATGTTTACTTCAAAGCTGATATTGACATGTTCTAATACCAACCTCTTGGTTGAGTTCTGATGATGACCTTTGACCCGTTCAGACTCCCGCCACCTGTGCTAACCATGATGAAGGCTTCGTAAGAGGTTGAAGGTGTGAGGTCTTCTAGAACTGCCCTCCTTTTTTCCACGTCAGCATTCACAACTGGAAGAGTGACACAGCAAACTGCACTGTGACTTTAACTTTAAGTTGTACTTAAGCAGTTAATTTAGTTGGAAATCAATGCCGTTTTCATTCATTTTCAGTCAACAGTAATACCATCAACTGGAAATAATTAACATTATCAGAAAAACCCTCTTTGTTTTCTACCTTTGGCGTTTCCCTGCTCATCCCAGTAGAAAATCTGGTAGCTCTGAATGATCCCATTTCTCTGCAGTAATGGAATCTCCTCCCAGGCCAGTTCAATACGAGAAGGCTTGTTCTCTGACACTGTCAGATTCGGTGCAGCAGAGGGAGCTGCCATGAACAACAGTGAACAGTAAGGAATACTATATGGTTTACATATTAGGGTAAATGATTACCATATTCATTTATTATCACCATGAAACTAAAACTGTTTTATTTGATTGTATGTATTGTCAAACTGTGATTATTTAAAAATCAATTCCAATGTAAAAAACTTTGATATATAATATTTTTCTGTGGGGATGTTTGTTGTCAATGGAATATAGTTTATTAAAATAGATAATATTCCCAAGTAAAAAAGTATGCCTAATTGTACTTGAAATGCATTTTATTTATACTACATATACTTCTAATATATTATTTTGGTATGTATATTTGAAAGTATACTATAAATATACTTAAATATACTGAATTTATACTTATGGTTAAACATAAGTGTACTAGAAGTATAATTCTGGGGTAACATTTTTTACTTGGGTTATGTTTATGGTGCCAGGAGTATCCAGATGTGTTATCAATATGTCTCCAATAGAGGGGGACATTGTACCATCTTTAAATAAAATGTGATTGTCCCTCATTTACTCAAAGGCCTGCAACACCACTCTTGATCTTGTAAATATTGTATAGTACAAGGTGTAAAATTGACTCTTTACTGACTTACCCTTCTGACTAGAGTATGCTGTCACCTTTAAAGGAAGGCCAATTCCATCCTTATATTTGGGATACACAGAGATCCTATAGGGTTTATACAGCTCAATTCCTTTGCACATATGAAGAAAAAGACAACATTTATTTGAGTGGGTCATTGTGGGTCCACGTTCATAAGCTCTCAGCCCTCACAGAACAACAGATAACAATGTATATAATTATTTGTATAGTAATCACAATGTAATCCTGTGTATACAATTCAAACTGCATACTCCTCCTAGCAGGGAAATTGAGTAGCAGCCACCATCACTGTTTGTACACAAAATGGACATTGTGACATGTGTGCCTTATGTCTGACAGACTACCATACCTGATATTACAGTGTTGGATTCACTCCTGTTAACATAGTCAAACGAGATGAAGGAGGGGTCCATTTTCCATAATGGCCTCCACTCAACCACATAGCTCATGATACTGGAGGACTCAACGCCGGTCCACTGGACATGTAGAAACCTCTCACCATCAGGAAAGACACTCATGTCAGCGACTGCAGGCAGATCTGTACACAGGAAGGCACATACCGAATAAGGGATGTTTACATTTGTCCTGGTTAACACACATATGCACAGCCGAAACAATGTGTTCAGTAACAATGGAATAGTAATGTAGTGTGTTGGTGTAAAAATATTATTTCCCCCACATTATTAGTGTTGACCCTGGAGCATTTACAGTAAGTGTACGTTCCTTACTGAATGGCAGATCAGCAGATTGACTTACGCTTGGGGATTC
Organism: Umbra pygmaea; assembly: GCA_016801145.1. NCBI lineage: Eukaryota > Metazoa > Chordata > Actinopteri > Esociformes > Umbridae > Umbra > Umbra pygmaea. Next base: position 12,278 of record JACXGM010024378.1, read on the forward strand.
GAGCCAGCAACCATACTTGAGCAATGCTCGAATGCCTCCATACTATATTACATTTATTTAAACGTTTTCCTACTGGGTTGCCTCACAAACCTAAAAGTGTCATGCTACCGTCTGATCAACAAGTAATGCCATTGTTTATCACATGAAGATTTATTCCCAAATTGCACCATATTCTGAACAGTATAGATGACAGAAGATATATAACTAAGTCTTCAGTCACCTGGACTGGTCCTCCACCAAGTTTGTCCTAGAGCCCTTTTAAAAGCATCTTTCTAACCATGGTGTATTCTTTGCACTACTAGTAATAGACTCATCATGGAACAGGTGGATGTCATATGAAGTAATCAAAACCACTACAATTGATATCAGGTGGCAGGCAATTAGCATGTTGTGTGATCTGGGAAGTGAGTGGTTGTACCTGAACAAGTTTTTAACGGTTAATCTTAGGGGCTGATCATTTATCCAAACCAGGTATTTCGCTAATTTTAATAATTGTTTAGAATTTTTGTAAATATTAATTTCACTTTGATGTGGAGGGTTATAATGGGTAAATACAGCTGGCAAAGGTTAGATTTAATTCATTTTAATTTCCAGAGTGTAATGTGACAAAGGTAAGGATTTTGACAGAGTATGATGATTTTCTATAGGAACTGTATCTACATTTGTATAGATTAGGGGTCCATTTGTGATTGAGCAAAAGTTAATGAAATGTATAGTCATGCTCTGTACTGAAAATGTTGCAATTCAATGGGAAAGTATAACAATGGATTAATTAAAAAAGAGATAGCTAACATTAATGTTACCTCTCCGTTGATTCACTGGCACCTCAGTAGGGTGGATAGAGGTGCCTGCTGAATTCCTAGCAAAGAGGAAAATTTTCCGGACTCCTTTGTGAAGCCTGAAAGCACAGTGACTGTCCCATGTGACGCACAACTGTCCTCGTTCATCTGCTTGTTTTTTTACAGAGATGATGTAGGACAGGTTCTTGCCATTAGCCCGAAACTGCTTCGATACCTGCAATAGAAAGTGAAGAAGGAATGATGTACAGTATGCAGTGAGTTTATTGCAGTACTATCGCAGGGAACACAGCCATTTGTGTGTCGCATGTTTAGTTTGAGGGTGCTCTTACCTTCCAGAACAAATGTACACTAAAGGTATTATGCCTCGACTCCCCAAATACCTTTAGCCAAGTGTTCAGTCGTCCGGTGGGAGCTGAAAAGTAGCAGAAGTATCAATCATGAAGCTTATCAAACGTTTCTGTCTCTCAGCTGAGTGGGGAGAATAGAAGCACTCTTCCAGATGGGACAACAGTAAGCCATAAATTAATCTTTTTTAAGATTTTGATGAAGCAGTAGCAAGGGAGACACGCATGTATGGGGAGACAGAGAGAGAGGGTATTTAAATAGCTACACCTCAGTTTTAGCCCTAGAATATAAAGGTTATAGAAATTTATTACAAATGTGTAGCATGGAAGTGATTAAATTATAATAAATTAATCCAGGATATCACAAGATACCTTTTTCAAGAGTGACTCCAGTTTTTTTGTTACTCCATTCACTCCATTGGCTTTGTTTGTATCTAACCCGTATCTTGACTTGGTAGTCAGTGCCATGGAGAAGACGGCACACCTCCGCCGGTTTCTGCCGCGCTCGACAAATTATTGGGACCTAACACACACACAAAAACAAATGTGAGGAAGGTAAGTGGAGACAATATGCTTGACCAGAGGGCACTCCTCTAGCCTCCTTGAGGTGTCAGACCACTTCTTCATTCTGCTCATCGCTGCCTATTAACCTAAACTATAGCACAAAGTGCCAGTGGTAAAGGTTTACTGCATTGGTCTAAGCAATTGGATCAAAACCTTGGGAAAATGCATTTGACCAAGGAAAATATTTAGGGAGGCATCTGGTCAGAATATCTACATCTGTGGAATTGATCACCTGGTTAATCAAGAAATGAATTGAGGATGGCGTCTCTACAGTACATTGACATTGAAAACATATCCCAATGTGTTGAAATCACTGCCTAGCATTGCATCTATATTATCGCAGACCAGAGTTTAATTTTGGTAATGCCCACATTGTCCTGGGACTTCACATGGGACAGTGCAAAATGACCATTCTGGTTATTAGGGTCAGACAAGGTTGCCATGCCCCGTTGTTCTCTAGCACAGTGATGCTGGTGTGCATGTCCTGGTTGATGGTGAATAACCTGCAGAACAATTTGCCACCTTCACACCATTTTTGGTGTTCAACTATCCAAAAGCTGCAGAAGTTCCTACATTAAGATAAAATGGTAAGTGCAAATGGGAAGAAAATCCAGAAAAATTTAAATAAAAAATAAAACGACTACAAACAAACCAGGTATCACCTTTGCTAAGTATTGAAAGAGGAAAAACATTAGTACAAGATTTAGAGTCATAATTTAATGCAAAATGGTGGCAAGCCCAGTAAAGTATTATTAATTAAAATCCATCTGCATCATAGTCTCAGATACACCAATACATGTTTTTTTATGTTTAAAGAAAAATAACACTGTGCCTTATTTATGTATATGTATTATATCGGCATATATTTTGGAAACATCATTATTGGCAGTTTTTATATATGTGACATATACACTCACCTAAAGGATTATTAGGAACACCCATTGAAATTCTCCTTAATGCAATGATCTACACAACCAATCACAGGGCAGTTGCTTCAATGCATTTAGGGGTGTGGTCCTGGTCAAGACCATCTCCTGACCACCAAACTGAATGTCAGAATGGGAAAGAAAGTTGATTTAAGCAATTTTGAGTGTGGCATGGTTGTTGGTGCCAGACGGGCCGGTCTGAGTATTTCACAATCTGCTTAGTTACTGGTCTTTTCACGCACAATAATTTCTAGGGTTTACAAAGAATGGTGTGAAAAGGGAAAAACATCCAGTATGCGGCAGTCCTGTGGGCGAAAATGCCTTGTTGATGATAGAGGTCAGAGGAGAATGGGCCGACTGCTTCAAGCTGTTAGAAGGGCAACTTTGACTAAAATAACTACTCATTACAGCCGAGGTATGCAGCCAAGCATTTGTGAAGCCACAACACGCACAACCTTGAGGCGGATGGGCTACAACAGCAGAAGACCCCACCGGGTACCACTCATCTCCACTACAAATAGGAAAAAGAGGCTACAATTTGCAAGAGCTCACCAAAATTGGACAGTTGAAGACTGGAAAAATGTTGCCTGGTCTGATGAGTCTCAATTTCTGTTGAGACTCTCAGATGGTAGAGTCAGAATTTGGCATAAACAGAATGAGAACATGGATCCATCATGCCTTGTTACCACTGTGCAGGCTGGTGGTGGTGGTGTAATGGTGTGGGGGATGTTTTCTTGGCACACTTTAGGCCCCTTAGTGCCAATTGGGCATTGTTTAAATGCCACGGCCTACCTGAGCATTGTTTCTGACCATGTCCATCCCTTTATGGCCACCATGTACCCATCC
>JACXGM010024379.1:0-15756 GCA_016801145.1 Umbra pygmaea
CTGCAGTACCTAAACACCATCTCAACACCATCAATGCAGTACCTAAACACCATCTCAACACCATCCCTGCATTACGTAAACACCATCTCAACACCATCCCTACAGTACGTAAACACCATCTCAACACCATCCCTGCAGTACATAAACACCATCTCAACACCATCAATGCAGTACCTAAACACCATCCCTGATTACGTAAACACCATCTCAACACCATCCCTGCAGTACGTAAACACCATCTCAACACCATCCCTGCAGTACATAAACACCATCTCAACACCATCAATGCAGTACCTAAACACCATCTCAACACCATCCCTACATTACGTAAACACCATCTCAACACCATCCCTGCAGTACATAAACACCATCTCAACACCATCACTGCGTACATAAACACCATCTCAACACCATCCCTGCAGTACGTAAACACCATCTCAACACCATCAAGGCAGTACATAAACACCATCAACACCATTTCTGCAGTACGTAAAAAACATCTCAACACCATCAATGCAGTACGTAAACACTATCTCAACACCATCACTGCAGTACATAAACACTATCTCATAACCCTCCTCCCAAAACATTCCCTTACCAAATTTTTGAAGAGTGCCGTGACCTCCCTGGTGAAGACAGCAAGGTTAAGGAACCCCGTGGACACCTCGTTGTTCTCCTGGGTCAGGTGGCTGTTACCAAGGTTCTCCAGCACCTCGATGTACTGCTCCTTGTTCTCAGCATGACCTAGAGCCACAAAAACAGACTATAAATGGCGGTTTCCAGACACAACGTCTGAGCAGTGGAAACATTTTGAATTAACCAGACAGATTCTGTACATCTCCACACTCGGCTTGACACAGTTCCGAGACAATTGCATACACAGCTGCCAACATCGAGGGGGGCAATGCGGTGATCTGTAGGCAATGCGGCGATCACTATCGAGAGATAGCATCTCAGACTAGCGATATCTGCACATTTACATCATGTAATCTATCGCCTCCAGAATTCTTCGATTAGTCTGGGTAAAGATCTAAACAAAAGAGATCCAAGGCCTTGTTCTTTGGGAATCCCTTTTGGAAGCTGGTTCTAAGCCTGAACAAACAGCTTAGGAGTGAGAACAGAACAGGAATACGATGGAGTAGTAAAATGAGTGTGTAGCCTGTTTAAGTGTGTGTGTGTTTAGTCTCTAGCGTGTACCAGCCGTCTAACCCCATAGAGCCTCTGTTTCTCTGACCACAGTTTATTAACAAAAACAAAGGTTATTAGGTCCCGACCCCGGGAAAAGGACCCCAATTTGACCTTTTCACACTACTGATCAGAGCTCGCTGGAGCCAGGCTGGGTCAGAACCAGCGCTGTGTTCTTTGAGATGACAATGGTGAGAAATGGGTCATACAAACAATAGTCTAGGACGCTTTGTCTTTCTTCGTCTTTCTTTGTCTAGAATGCTAATCGGTTTCTGCTTCAGCAAACTCCTTTTTATACCTAACAAAATAAAGGTTTTTAGTCAGGCATGTGCTTGTCCACTGAGACTTACATGAGCAATTACTTTTAAGTGTTCCGTGGCACACTGACTGAATTTTTTTACTAGTCAACAGGCGCAGCAACTTGAACAGTGAGCCTTCGGTTCCTGCCTGGATGCCGGGCTACCTACATTAAGCCTCAACGTCATGTCATGTCATCTATGCCAAGATGAACGTTGACAGAAGAAAATTATTTTGCTTTGTCTTGGTCTGACTTAGTTGTGGGATGTTTATGTTACGCTATCTGACCAAGCTGGTTAATAGGGATCAGTCTTCAGGAAATCGTCTAAGCCACTGAGCTTTAGGGTCTGTACAGAAATAAGCTTTTCTTTATATCTGTGAAACCTTTCATCCAATGACTTCTATGTAGAAGTAGGTATATGTTGTGTTTGGGTGTGCGATTGTGTCTACTCATGCATGTAAGCATCTCTGCATGCTTGTTTGTTCATTCGAGTAGATCTGAACACTAACCATGGGTGTCTTCACAGCAACAGACATTGAGGAAGCAGTAAAATCCTGACTAAACATCACAGGGAAAGATAATGAATGACCTTAAAAACTCCAGCAGAAACGCCAGCAAACCAATCTGCTTCAACACAAACCACTGCAGACAAAAACCCCTGGCAGAGATTAGAGGAGGCCATTCTGGATGAAGGAGATGGGGGAGGGGTAGAGAGCGCTGGATGGATAGGAATAGGGAGCTTGGATACCCAGACTTCTTGCTCCACACAAACAGTTTCTTATTCCTCCACCAAGACTCCTGGATCGGAACAGAGTTCCCAGGGGGAAAACGACCAAACCATCTGATTGGTCGTAGAATCTGATCGACAGGTCCAGAGCCAGAACCCACATGGGTAAATCCACCATTTCAAACTGTGCCAAAGGATTTGACACTGGGATTGGTTGACGCAATATCGGATGAAACTTCTTTGTAAACACCTGACATTTTGACGTCACTTGATTTGAAATGTTTCTCAGGCTGAAAAATGTGACGAACGATGATGTGAAGAAGGATTTCTCTTTGAATTGTCAGGCAAGGAAAGAGAGGTGGAGAAAGAGAAACGTAAAAATCTGGATAAAGATGGAGAATGAAAAAATTAGGGGAAAAAACAGAAGTTGGGGGATGGTCAACACACATGAACAAACTATCAAGGCTAATTGAGGGGTTCTGAATCAGCAAGCCACTAATGGTGAACAGGAAAAGAGCCCCCCTCACCAAGTCTTACTGGAATGGAATAACCCCATATGATTCCAGTTAGGAGGGAGAGAGAAAGTGGGGGTTGACAGGGGGCTGTGTGGAGAGAAGAGTGGGGTAACTCAACTGCTAAGCTAACTGACACAAACATCATTTCAAACCCTGGCTCTGTCTGACTCACATATGAGGGTTAAAGACCTAAAATGAGAACCAGACCATTTGGGAAAGGTTGAAAAAATACTTCTTACTGTGTTGGCATCTAAAACCCTTCACATTTCTGAATCTGGTAAATACTTGTTCAGTAAATAATAATGTAGTATGCTACAGTTAATAGTATTCAAAATCCATACACTCCATAATTAGGAAATAAAGACCTTATAAATATGTCCCAGATTAGAGGGTTGCAATGGATACATGGAGTGGCACTGGGTTCAAGGGCCAGATTTATTGGGTTAATTCTGGGACTGGCACAACGTCAACATGCCTGAATAGTGGGCAAATTGGTCATTATAACCACACCGCTAATGAGACGCTTTTATGACAAGCTAAAGTGTTTAGTAGGTGTGAAGTAGGCAGGCTCTCTTATGAATGCATTTTGTTCTACACACACACACAAGCACAGACAGAAAAATGTAATTCTTAACAGCCAACACTGACAGGCCATTGTCAATCAGACACACGCACGTGCACGCACAGTCTTTAGGAATCTTCATCATTGAGTGGACAAATATAGTTATTCCCATTCAAATCTGTAAACCTAACACCACTTGTAACCTAACTACTAAGACGTAAATAGCCTTTTTTGCTTTGTGGGGATTACTGGTCCCCACCAGATTAGTAATACACACTTAAAACACTCTCTGTCTTTAATGAGACTGAGGAACACCCAGGGTGGGGTGCCTTCAGCCAGCACAACACGTAGAAGGCCAGACAACAACATTCACTTCACCCAGACACACATTACCCAATAACGAGCCCTGGTGCCACGCCCCAGTCAGGTGACCTAGACATAACAACCAGCCATGAGTACTACAGGCTGGGTGCTGCCATTTACATGGGAGTTGAGTGCCCTACTCTGCACTTTCTATTGAGACGTACGGTAACACTGACTGTCCATTGCACCTGCAGTTGTAATGCATACATGCGTTAGTTGTGTGTAATATGTGTGGATGGTGTGTGTGTGTGTGTGTGTGTGTGTGTGTGTGGGGGGGGGGGGTTATTTACTTAGTCCAGAGTTGTGGATGGCCTTCACCATCTTCTTCATCCTCTGTAAGGTGCTTTGGTCCATCTCCAAGGACTGAAACACAGAGGAACATTGATGGTTAGACTCAGTCCATTAGAACTATAACATAAATAGTTAGACTCAGTCCACTAGAACTATAACATAAATGGTTAGACTCAGTCCATTAGAAATAGAATATTCACGGTTAGACTCAGTCCATTAGAAATAGAATATTCACGGTTAGAGTCAGTCCATACTAGAACTAGCATATTAACGGTTACACTCAGTTCCTTAGAACTATAACATTGTAATGGTTAGTTCTTTAAAACTAGAACATAAATGGTTAGACTCAGTCCATTAGAACTATAACATTCTAATGGTTAGTTCATTAAAACTAGAACATAAATGGTTAGACTCAGTCCATTAGAAATAGAATATTCACGGTTAGAGTCAGTCCATACTAGAACTAGCATATTAACGGTTAGACTCAGTTCCTTAGAACTATAACATTGTAATGGTTAGTTCATTAAAACTAGAACATAAATGGTTAGACTCAGTCCACTAGAATTAGGGATGCACCGATACCACTTTTTCATTGCCAATACTGATCCGAGTATTGAACTTTGAGTACCGATTGAGTACCGTGTTTTAATGCTACATAATGTAAGACTTGCATCCACCCATTGTTCTTTCAGACTTAATTGAGACATTGGACACGTGTCTGAACCCCCAAATGTCTGTAGGGAATCTAATGATACCTGTATCAATGATAAAGAATGCTGCATTTCCCACCCTGGTTGATTAGCGAGAACAATGAATTCAAATAACCTTTTTGTATTTTTTTACATTTGTTGCTGTCAGTTGGTAGTTTTTCACATTAAAATTAACCTAGAACATTAACATCTAAACTTTTCTTAGGCTAATACTGTAACAGAGGAACATGTTTTTTTTGTTCTTAATTTGCACCGTTTTGTACTTATTCTAATTTTCCTGGAAACATACTTAGACCACTATCTATTGTAAATGCAGTAAGGATACATGGACAATAATGGTAAACTTTGTTTTTGTTCTGAACAACCCGTCACTACAACGATCTCGCGTTTATGGCCAGTATCGGACACATTTCCTATCCCAGTATACTTTAGAAAGGATCAAAGCATCTTCTAAGTGGTATAAATATCGAAATCCTTTCATGTATTGATGTCAATGGGAACAATTAGAGACTATCCCAATATTACATCACACATCTTTGAATGGGATTTCATCAGAAGCATTGATGGGGTAAGAAATGGAACCAACCGGTTGAATCAATTCTGAGGAATCAAAGTTATAAAGAAGCTCTGGTCATGACAACCGTCACCTTCCCACGGCGTGACTAACACCATGACTATGTTAAGATTAAAAATTAAGACACCAAGTGAATCAGCAGTCTACAACTGCCGCATTTGACATTGCTGAGCTGATGATGTCACTCAAACACACCCCCCATGTGGATTTTCAAGTTCACAGACTAGTTTTAAAACAAACTGTCATTTTTTACTTCCAGTATGGATATTCACCACCACCCTTACAGAGTACTGTCGTAGCAACCAGAGCCATTTTGTTAGACGTGCCATATACATATTTGTATAATGACACAGGGCATGCTAGTATGAACAGCATAAACATGTATGGAGAACAAAGCTTTCCCCCCCTACCTAATTAAACACTGATTCAGTGTCTAACTGTCAACCTATGTACATGAGCTGTACAAGTCAGAAAAATAATCTGCTCTGAGGGAAAGTTTTTAAAAGTATCAGGTTCTCAAGTCTGTGGGCTGACTTAAGAAAGAATGAAGAAAGGTGATGTGGAATTTGAGGTATTGATAATATAATTTCATCATCTCCACCAGCAGTGTGGTGAAGGTGCCAGTGAACAGCATATTAACGTATTGTTATTCTTCCTTAGGGTCTTAGCAGTCAGAAAGTCAACCTGCTCACGCTGAGGACCTGTGGTTCACCCCGATGGGTAGTGTTTCCATTGCGTTCATTTTATTGTGGCGGTATGCCACGGCAAAACCACGACTGCCACACCAAGAAAAAATAAATAAAAATCTAGACATTGGGGGGGGGGGTTGGCGCAGAGGACTAAGTTACTGAATTGCACAAAAGTCTATGTAATAATATTCACAGGTTCGAGCCTGACTATGGGTTCTCAGACTTTCCCCGGGCCTCCGGTCCGAGGCAGCGCAAATTGGCATAACACTGCCTGGTATTTGGGTTAGATAAATCAGACTATCTATCCTGCCACAGCACTCTCCAGCGACTCCTTGTGTCCAGATCAGGCCCCTGTAAATTCAATCATGGAAGTATAGTTAGTAAATGTAATTATCCTGTGCATGATCTGACCAAAGGCTTCCACGTTGGATGAGCAATGCAAAAAGAATCAGTGGCTCAGCAACATGTGGTTGGATGAACCATGTGCGCACCCTTTGCTATCCCACAGATCTGTCCAGACAGTTGCGGAGAAAGAAATGGCAGAGATTTAGAATTTTCTTTTAAATAAAAATATTTATTATTATTTTATTAGACACATTAATTGCATTTGCTTGTCACTTAGATAATCTGTCAGAATATGACACTCTTATGGTTATCAAGCTTGTTGGGCTTTGATCTGCATAAGCAAGAAACAGAAAGTGCAGTGACCTTGTGCCAAACACTCCAAGTAGCCATTGACTGTAGTGTGCAGTTTTGGGTGGGGCTTAATGTGGGCAGAGTCAAATGTTTGACCCCATCCATGTTTGACCCCACCCACCATTAATTATTTTGTACACCTGAGGTTTACAAACATATTTTGTTTCTAATGATTGTAATATTATATAAAGTCAAACACTGCAGTCACAGGATTCTGAGGCAATCTGGTCTGTGCAAGCAATGATGCTGCTCATGTCAAAGTGATGACGCACATCGGAGTCAGACTTTTCACCCTCTAGCTAAGCTACTAGCTTGCTAACTACTGCTGTGGCTGGTAAGTTATCTTGTGTAGTAGATGACAAAAATTGACAAAAGTAAAAAAAAATACACTTAGGAAGTTGAGTTTATTACAATAGGTGAGTGATAAGGGCGCAACGGTACACCTAATCCACGGTATGGTACATATTGCAGTTTGAGGGACACGGTACAGTGCAAAAAAATATTTAAAAAGTTAGTTTTTAGTTGAATTGGAAAAAGACGTGCGCATATCTACAGTAATGAAAACACCAATGGTAATTTCTTTGGCCTGATTCTGCTGATGGACTGTTTGAACACAGTGTGGATGTAGTTGTTTTGTTCTACAACCGAACGACTTTACGGACAAATAACATTGTGAAGTCTGCAAGCAAACCGAACATTTTAGAAAACTCTAATAACATACAGTTTGCACATGCATTGCCCCATAGCTATATTTTTTACTTTCCAGATATTGTGCCCTGGAAAATAGACATACATATTAATGTTGCCAGGCCAAGTAATTTGTTTGAAGGAAAGGAATATTTATTATAAGACATGTCTTAGAACACAGTTTTTTCAAATGAGATGTATATTTGGGAAAATAGTGCACAATTGCAAAAATGATTTGGAGAGTGAGGGAGTGCAGTCCGAGATTGATGTTTTGTAGTTGTCAGAATCTGAGCTGGCTAAAACTATGAACATTAATTTTGTTCTAACGAAACCAGGGCAAATATAAACTAGCAAAAGAAGAAAGACTGAAGTTTAGTTATTTCAAGGGTGCAACCATAGACCGTACAGAGTACTGGACGTAACGTGTGACGTCACCCATTGATTTGTGAAGATCTGATTTGAGTCGTCGAGTTTGCCATTACGGGCGCAGACATCTTGGTTGAGGATGTGACGATTTTAGACGAGAGACGGTATCTGATTGTGACGTTAGCTGAGAGTTGGCAACGCTGCTTATGCTCTACGTTACGTTACACACTTGCACTGGCACAGTCAATGTCAATCACATCCTAGCCACTCCCTAAAACACCCCCTGCTTTATCGCTGATTTTAAAATCAACAAGACCATAATTCTAAAAATTAACATAATTATGTATTGTAGAAGGCTTCAATCTAGCGATTGAGACCATATACTCATTATGAAAATGTTTACTGAGGTAATAAATCAAGTGAGAAGTGGCTCAAATTCTCATAGACAGAAACCGAGCTCTTTTGCAACCAGACGTATCGCCCCCAGCTGGAATTCAGATAGAACGCAGGTTTAAGGCACTTCCTCATTTGAGTCAATTTGCCAAACCGGATGCTCGCCCTGTGGGTGCAACACGTACGAGTAAAACAATAGAGGAAATTGTTTCACGAAATGCGCACATCATGTTCTTAATCGCTATCTGTACATGTCTGAGGTAAAAAATAATAACAGACGAGACTGTGCTCTAACTTGCCAACGAGTTGTATCGTGGTGCTTACAGTCAGTTCCTTCCCACTGGGGTGTATTCATGTTCTAGGTAGCTAACGTGACCAACATTTTCTTAATGCAATAGTTATTTCAAATAGGATAGCAGTCTAAGAGAATTATAGGCTATGGCCCAATTAAAGTCTACTTGCTGGACCAATGATGCACTCAGTATGTGATGGAAATTATCAACGTAGCTAATATCAGCATGACTGAATCACTTTCATTTTTTTCTATTCTACATCTCTAGTAAAACAGTGCTTCAGGATTTTCTACTGTAATAGGATACTATGAGACTCATTAAATTAAACGTTTTTGGCCAAAATATCCTCACAGCAACAAAACATCCCAGAAGAAACACTGCTGCTGCTAGCTCCCGAGGACCTGTGATTCACCCTGCTAGGTCGTGTCTGAAGGCCCACAGACCTCACTTGCACAAACTCTATATAGACTTTCTATTGAATACCTGGAGTATCCTACATTTCATGTGTGTATCTCATGTGTAACGTCATGTTGTCTTGCACAATTATGAATTGTCTTGCGAAAATCAGTTCTCAATGAGACAACTTGGTTAAATGAAGGTGAAATAAAATTATTATCTGTGCACTCAGCTGACAATGTCTTACTGCTGGTACACAGACACACAGTTACACAGTATTCCCTACATCGCTGAGAGAAAAACAAAGCGTTCCAGCCATGCCACAATACCATGACCCATCCTCTCTTTCAGAAACCGTGGGTACGTCAGATATTACAGCAGCCTCTTGCTTTGAGCTGTGTACGTGTACATGTAAGGAAATCTGAACCATGGCAAATCTGTCTAAGACCGGACCTTTTGCCAGTTTCCATTTGTAAAGAAAATAATAATAAAAATACATTTTGTGCCTATGGTAAATTCAGGGTTTGAAATAGAATATATTTTCATATAGTATAGTATACTAAAACAAGCATGTGTGTGGCTGTAAACCCCACTGAGTGAAGCAGATATCCCAGAAAGGCATGGTCGGCTTCACAGCAGGAATACCAGGCCTCAGGGATATCTGACTCTGACCTTTGACCCTGCTCCTGGCACTAGGACTGATTTTTTTAAGAACCACAAAAACAACCAAAGCTGGAATGTGTCCCTCGGTCACCCCTTACATTTCATATTTTATTTATTTAGCAGAAACTCCTGTCCAGAGAAACTTAGAGTGAAAACAGGGACATCCCGCTCAAGCAACGTAGGGTAAAGTGCCTTGCTCAGGGACACAATGACCTTTGGCACAGTTGGGAATCGACCCGGCAACCTTCCGACTACCAGTCTGACGCCCTAACCACTGAGCCATCTGTCGCCCATTTCCCCTGGCTTATCAGCTCTTATCCACTTAAAAACAAACAGCAACACAAGGTCACAACCAGCCAACCACAATCACCGTAGCCATAATACATAAACATAAGGGTGGTCACTATGCCCTGGAAGTTGAGCCAACAAGGGCAGACCTCAGGTTGAAGCATGTTTTATGCAAGTCAACAACTTTTCCACTGGTGCTGGAGTGTGGTGTAGCATTGCTGTAGTGTGGTGTAGCGTTGCTGGAGTGTGGTGTAGCGGTGCTGGCGTCTGGTGTAGCGGTGCTGGCGTCTGGTGTAGCGGTGCTGGAGTCTGGTGTAGCGGTGCTGGAGTCTGGTGTAGCGGTCTAAGCTCTAGACTCTGGACCACACATGCGGACCAGCGATGGAGGTTCAGCTTGGCCACTGTCTGTACTTTCCCGTCTGCCTCTCATTTCATAGCTTCTTACCTAGCCACTGCTTCCGACTCTCATGTCAATAACATAAACAATTCCCACCAAACAATATTTTCGATTGGTGATATTGCAAATGTGCAATGGTGAAATGACCACAGCTACTGTGTTTAAATGACTTCTCAAACAGTATTTGAACCCAAAACAATAGTGCGAGTAGGAATCCAAAACATCTGCTCCCTGCAGAGCCTTCTCAGATATGATAACAATAAATACGGAGAACTTAACAGTCATAAATATACTGTGTCTACCCCACAGTATCATTCTGACATGTCGGAATAAAAACTTTTTCCGGTCACTTAACGGTGGCTGAGTTGGGAATTACCTTAGGCGCTGAGGTGTTTTTAGTGACTGTCGTGTTGGAAACATGTTTGAGCTGTTTCAGGATCTGGAGTGATCCTTTAAATGGTGGCGCTACGTCGGACAAGCATCTTGCTATGTTACTCTTCTGTCCTTTATTTGTGCTATTTTGTGAGTGAGTGAGCCTGTCCTGTTAAGTCATCTTCATACACACACACACACACACACACAAATAGACACACACACACACACAAATAGACACACACACACACACACACACAAATAGACACAAGCAGACACACACACACACAAATTAGCCCAAACAAACTTTGAGGTTGCGTTCAAACAACCAAATCCACTTTCTCTCCCTCACACAAACACACAGTTGGCCTGACCTTTTCACACAAAAATAAAATATAAGTTTGCCTGGCCTTCACACACACACACAAATGGACAGGATTGTGAACGCACAAAAATCTAAGACACACACACACACACCCAGACACACACACACACCCAGACACACACACACACCCAGACACACACACACACACACACACACACACACACACACATCTATCCAAGCCGTCCACACTCCAAAAGTGTGCCGACTAGCTGGCCCGGGGTGTTTGCTTAGTGATCTTTCGTTAAGCACAGTCAGGTCATTCCAGATTATAGCCCCAGAACACCCCAGAGAGCCCCAGTTTGAGTCCACTCTAGCACTCGGGAACCGATCTAATTAAGTAAACTCTGCCAGAATCCCTCCAAGATGCCAGACATGTGCTGTGCATGCAGGGACTTCAAGTTGAACTTGGCTGACTGGCTCTTTAACCTACTGTGAGAAAACAAGCAGATGTATTGTGCTGAGTCAATGTTTGGGGAAATTGTGGGAAGAACGTATTTTGCCAAGGGGAAAAGAATCGAGTTTGAGGAAGGTTCTGGTTAATCTTGGCAATATTCTTGCCCTGTGCAGCCATGACATTGAGAAACCCCAAGTGTCTCTATAATTGAGAATGTCTTTCTATTACAGCCCAGCAACTATTAAAAATAAGATATCAGATGTGGAATCAACATTGGGAGAAAGTTGTGTTTAACGTTGGGCATGGGATTTCTTTCGTGTGGCCAGTCTGCCATGTATACTTTTAAACAAATTAGGCAATCATGTTGCAGCAGTATCTAGATTGTGTTACTATTGCCAAGTGTTTTATCTGCCTTCAGCCTCTTGATATGCAAAACTAAATCAGGTAGAAACTATTGAAGTGGGTTGTCAGTGCAATATGAAGTTGGTATTGAATACAAGGATGGCTAAGATAAGAAACAGATGTTTAATTTTGTGCTTTCAAAAAACCCCAATATAGCTGTCTCCATTAGACCAGAAATCCTGCAATGAACTGCCTTGGAGACAAGAAGACCTAGTCAAAATATTATTTTTAAATGACGTTTGTTCAGTCCTTTCCATTCATAGCTCAAGATTTTCAAAATAGGCTTTGACAATTATTGCCTAGCCGAAAATCTTTTACACAATGGCCATGCAAAATGTTCACAACAAAGACAATAATAGACATTGTTAGTAATCAATGTCTAAGTAGGAAATATTCTGTGTGAATCAGACTGTAGGGGGTAGATGTCAATATACACAACTTCCAACTTCCTGCATTATAAAACAAAAAATGTAAATGGTGCTGGACCGATTTAGTGTTTTCTTCATACTAACAGTCTGAGAATGTTAAAAATCTTCATACATTTTGTTGCTCTTTCTGAAACGTGTCTATAAGGCTAACTCTCCAGGTCAATGAGTATGATGTCATTCAAAGTTAGTAGAGGCCACGTAAATTTGCTAGAAATGTGACAACACTGTTGGGAAATGCAGGAAAACACAACAGGCTAAACTTGACCCCAATTAGCCCCCTCTCTGGTTGGGGGGGGCTGGTGTTCAGGTGAAACAACTCTCAGCAGTTGATGAACTCTTGACTGGAAAAGGACGAACTTCTTCTGTCCGGGCAGGTGTGTCACTTCTGACTTTTTAACACTCAATTAAATGTAGTCGTGCATATGTTTTTGTTTAAGACATGGTGAAAACACAGCTGAAACCGATATTAGCTCAATTCAATCAAACCTGCATTGCAGTACTATTGACGCAGTAAATGTATATTTTTCAAACGATACATTTCAAGACGGCGTAAAAAACAGATTTAAGGCGAACGCAACTGGTGTACTCACGGGGGACTTTGGATACATATAGTAAATGAAGCCACACAGAGTAAAAAAAACTTCTAAGGCAGGTTTGAATTAATCGCAGATCTCCGGAACAATCGTTTCCTCAATAACACTCCCACCCCACTCCACTAACAGATCATGTCCCCCAACAAAAATGTAAAAACATGTAATGCAATGTTGATCACATTTAATAACGCAAACATATTTGACTGGCAACTTAGTAGGCGAAATTAAATGTGTGCATATCGATGTACCTCCGGTCACTGTCAACTTGTTTCCTAGGGACAGGTAAACAACCGTGTGCATTGCGTGTTCGCCACTTTCCCACCACCGTGCACTACTAGCATGCACCATCTTACCTCTTCAACCGCCGCAACAGTGTTCCGACAGTCACTCATTTTGGACTGAAAGGTCGAGGTAGTCGGTGAAGCCAAGTCCTCGTTTGTCAGTGCAACAAATTCCGAAATGCTGATACGCTCCGGCATGTTTCTTTCTCAGTGAAATGGTCCAACTGAAGACACTAATAAGTGTTATACACGCATCTTTCGCTAGATTTCCTTTGTGGAAAAGGCTAAAGCAATAGGTATAATTCCCCACGGCAGCATTACCAAGTTCACGACTAGTGTAAATGAGGAAAAGTCTGCGGTGGAAAAGTTGAGGTGTTGTTCATCTACTTTTCTTTTCACTGCAGTGAGACTCATGAGTGCACACGTCTGCTCCACTTGTGGCTCTGGCGCGCGGTAAGGGGAGTAGTTCCATCATCACGTGGGAATGTTTGTGCTCTTTGGCACAGCCTGCCCGGAATGGAGCGCCTGAAGAAAGGATCCGCAGTCGTTCTTCTCCCCTCTTCATTACCCCCCCCAACTCCATGCAAAAACCTAAGGTGCATTGGAAACATTGGACTACACTTATGAATAGGGATTCACACTCAATACAATCCACTTGGAATTCAATGAAACGGGTGGGTGAGTCATGAGGCAAGATCATCCATGTGAAAGGCCAGTCTACAAGTAACCTAAAATGTTGTACTAAGCATAGCCACATATATACATATTCCGAAATTATTCAGCTGTCGTATTTAATGGCTAGCCTTGACTAGTCATTTGAAACGAACATCCCATGGGCCGTTAAGATGGTGTCACCTTGCAGGTGTGTAGGATACCTGACTTCCTACTGTCATACAATCTGCCAAAACCTGAAAAACGCAGTATCAGAGCATTTGCCTGAGGGGATTTGAGTTTCAGATTGAAAAGCTTTGGATGCATTATATTTCAGGTTTGATTGTGTATTCCAAGTCCACCAGACAGATGCAGAGTATGGGAGGTTTGTTCTGACCTCAAAACCACATATTTACCTGCTTAAAGGGTACAACCACTGGTGGAAGGTTTTCATGCGTCATTGCCCCGGTGAACTCAAACAAGCTGAATGTTACTTCCTCAAAGATCCTGTAGGAATAGCTTAGTCAGGTGCAGTCCCTGTGTTTTCATAGTCCTGTGTTATAATTTTAATGGTAACTTCATTCTCCGGGCCGACACCCTTACACGATAATTCTTTCATCTACACTTTTAGTTGTGTTCGCAGAGAGAGGCACACACGACTCCAGCTAATCTCTACTGAAGGTCAGGACTGTGGTTAAGAAATACATTTTCTTTTCTTTTGTGAGGTGACTCTGAACAGGTTTGCCACTTGTCCAGACGGCAGAGGACGCTTGTAGACCACGTTTCATTGGGCATTCTGAAATGTAATTTTGTAAGTTCTGAAAATTCTTTGGCAGAGAATTCCATGTCTTTTCAAGATCAAAAAGAGTGGGTCTCTTAGGGAAAGATTATGCCAAGTTCTAAGCATTCTTTGGCGTACATTATAGTATGCCCAGACTTCACTTTATTATGTGTAGAAAAGGGACGCGCTGGCACTTTTACCACAGAACATGCTCTATACTAAAAAGTTTTACAGATCAGTTCGGTGACCCAATTTTGAAAAGCAAATTTTTGCCCATTGTTGTGTGGCCCAGCCCGTATTGGCTCTGCGCGGTAGGGTTGATGTAATGCAGACATCGCGGTCTTGCTGCCCGCTGTAACAGTGCCCTCCTTTAGTCCCCATGGGGGTCAGATGATGAAACAGGCTCTTTGTCTGTATTCGCCATTTGCTGGGGCCCTATTGTGACTGGGCACTCCGATCTCAGTACGCATGCACGCACGCACACACACACACACACACACACCACAACGGACGCACCGCACACACAACGCACCGCACACAGGGAACGGACTCATAGGAATACAGATAGAGAGTGAGATTGATTAAGAGACAAGAAGATAGAAAGAGGCCATTTAGAAAACGTTTACAGAAGTTCATTGTCTTTTTGTGTGTTTATATCCAAACTTGTCATGACTCACTCCCTCTCGCTCTGCTCTGCCCCTCCCTCTCTTCCTTAATGCCCCCCTACACACTCGTTTAATCTTCTGTGGTAAATATCACTTTCGTTTAGAGTAGACTTTATTTTCATTGCACAAGCTTGTGTTCATCGAAATTTTACTGTGCTGTACCTGAATATAAAAGTACAATAGTAATAAGTACACAAATATTAAGTCTAGCATACACTCTAACATACACTCGTGCTCAGTCATCCCTGTCAATCAAATCCCAGTTTCTTTCAAAATAAGAACCCCCTTGCTTTCTCTCTGCCCGTCACATGACTAATATCAAATTTCTCTCTCTAACACTCAATATACAACCTTCTCAAAGCCTTTAACTTCAACCTGGAGTATTTTCCCCCCGCGTTCTATCAGCCACCTTTGTTCTGCAGAGAACCGACTTGTGTTTGTGCTCTTGCATATGGCCACGGATTCCAGGAAAGGATTCCTCTTGGACAGACTCCCCCTGATTCCCAGCAGAGGTGGTGCAGTCCGCCCATCCTCCCAGCTTGTTGACATAGGGACTCAAGACCACCTATCAATTAAGGGGGGGAGGAAGGGATGTCAGACAAGGGCCCCCAGGTTTACTATATAACCTCAATTTTTGTAATTATTTTTTTGTCCAGAGGGAGAGAGCAAGAGAGGGAAAGAGTAGGGTAAAGATAGATGGGGGGGGGGGGG
>JACXGM010024380.1:0-15754 GCA_016801145.1 Umbra pygmaea
CCCCTACAACACCAACCTCCTTTTACTGCCCCCTACAACACCAACCTCCTTTTACTGCCCCCTACAACACCGACCTCTCATTACTGCCCCTTACAACACCGACCTCTCATTACTGCCCCCTACAACACCGACCTCCTTTTACTGCCCCCTACAACACCAACCTCTCATTATTGCCCCTTACAACACTGACCTCTCATTACTGCCCCCTACACCTCCGGCCATCCACTGGTCCTGCAACACGTGAAAGCCATTACAGGTCAATTAAAACCAATAGATCCCAGTACCTGAACAGCATCTTTCTTCGTGCACAGGCCCACAGACACTGCCATCACGTCAGTCACCTGCAAACTGTTAACCACTGCACCATATTGTACTTATAACTCTGTTTATCTCCCTGTCTAGAAAGATGCATAGTGGAACTGTAAAACTTTTAAATTCATGCATTAACTGAACGAGTGTAGGCTACTGTTTAGGATAATCACTATCGTATAATGTATGTTCACCACCCATTGTATGTACAGTAATTGTATGTAACATATTTTATTTACTGTACCCAGTGAAGCTCGGGATATTTTTTATTTGAAAAATAATGAAATTCCGACATTATGGAATTTGGAATTCTTTCACTTGTAAAATGTATCGATGGACAATGTGTGACACCAATCTAAACGTTTTATTTTGTTGTTTCCTAAACTTCGCTTCGAGATGCTCCCCTCCTACAACTATGGGATGACCGTTGACTTTCTGAGTATATGCCATTTCTTTCCTCTGCCGCTAGAGGAGGTTCTCTCCTGAGAAATGCACTTGAGGGCCCAAGTAAGGGAATGTTTTCTGTGGATGTCTAAATCCAAAGTTGTTTTGAGTATAACATATCATACTACCTCTTCCGAACCCTGGTTAGATGCATTTGAGCTGATAGTATGCTGTGATACGTACATAGTAAACCGCAACAAGTGTAAACCTATAAATCAACGGATCTGATTACTGTAGGTTACTGTATTGACACCTAAAATCTTGAATATATGTTTTTCGCACAAGTTTCGTTCTAAGGTTTAGCGATATTTAAGGTAGGCCGATTGAGATCTGATGGTCATTTGCAGCGGCAACCAGGCCAAGATCAATCATAGTGCAAGTCAACTTGCATGAAGTACAAAATGCAATACTGCAATGTAAAACTTACAAGCACACAAACTCAGGCACGGTGAGCTCTACCAAACTAATCAGTGCTGATGTTACTGTGTTTAACATGGCGAATCCAATGTCGCATTCAAAAAATGTAAATGTGTTATCATTTAAGAGGCACAGACGGCGTATATGTAACATATTAAACTCTAATGATATATTTTACCATGTCCACTTGTACCCAAGTATATGTTTACTTGTTGTCTATTATAGCAAAACAGCAGAAAATAACTGTAATTGCCCCAATATGTCTGGTGTGTGGGCGCCAGTTTTCTTCCCCTGAAGAAAAGTGTTTGGAGAGTGTGGACTCTAGTGTTGGCACTTGCGCAAAGGGAGCTTGACGCGTAGTTATCCCCATTTTTGTAGGAATTGAATTGGTGACGTCATCGGCTGGTTCCAGAGTGCTGTGTGTGTTTCGGTGCTTCAGACTTAACCACGCAGCGTGTTGTAAGCACCACTAAAGCGGCAGTCTACCTGCCAAATAAATATGCGCTTTTAGTTTCTTATTTTATGGCATGGGATATTTTCAACACTGCCGCAGTGACGGAGATTTGAGGAGCTTGTATTCGGACATTTCCAAAGGAATGTGAAGCCACATTGTGTTCACAAAAGATTTTCCTTAGATAAAATATGTATGGGCTTATATGGATCATGCATGCACATAATGCATAAGAAATGTACATGACTGTGCACGAGCATAACCAGTAGCCTCACTGGTCTGCAAGCAATCCTTTCTCAGTGTAGCCAATCTCTAGCCTGCTTGCCTGTGAAGCTACTGTAGCTACCTTTACTATTCGCAGTGCGTGGTCGCAGGGCGCAAGGAGAACGGACAATCGCCCCGGAGCATTCGGGCGTTTGGATGAGGTGTTTGAATATATTCTTTGATTTCAGAATTCAAGACGACTTTCTATTCAAAATTTATTCAAGAAGCAATGCCATCGGGCATTGCAAAGGTGTTGGCAATGAGGTTGCTCATCGTGGGATTTCTTCTCAGTTTGGAGATTACATCTCTTACAGGAGCAATTGATGGTAAGTGACATTGCAATGGTACAGCTTTGTGAAACTGCATGGACACTCTTTAGCAATAGGCCTATATGCAGTTATTGTAGCATATTCACCACAGTTTGGCTTTTTTTGGCCACAGGCAGCACAAATGATTTCTTAATGGAAACAGGTTTCATGGAACTAGTCTACTGGTCGATTTAAGCTTCCAGTTATCATAGGTGCCATGTTTTTGAGACAGCATATGATATCATTGTCTACCCTGCCCACCTTTTGTCAGTGGCTAATTTCATAACAACCTGTCTGTATCCTAGTACACGATTCTATTTGCGATTGACGTGAAATAACGGTCAACTAGCCGGCAGATGGGTTGGAGCTTCATGTTGCTTTATTTTTTGTTGTTGCTTAAATCAAAGGGGATTCTGTGCGATGAAAGGCTACCTTGACTAAATGTCGTGCTGCCTGCAACTCGATTTGACTGCCATTCCAATGTAACCATATAAATGATTCAGAATATTGATGCCCTTTGTTCTACAGTTGTTGCCACGCTTGTAATGTTGTCATGGGTATTCAGTGGGAAGAGAAAATGTCACAGAACCACAGCAAACGAAAAATGGCCTGCTATGTAGCATTGACAGACAACACACGTTTTCCTAGAATCGAACAATAATGTATAGCTACTACACGGACCTGATCAATAGGTTTTGCGCTGATTTTGCCTTTACAATCCCCCATAACATTTTTATCATTCGCGGGTCTCAACGGTGGTCTATTTCTGCGCGTGGATCGGTTCAGAATCTATGACTGTGTTGCAATGATTCAAATTTTTTGAGGCTACACCTTCGCGGGATCAGTTCAAACCGGCCCCTATTGTTGAAATACCATGTTTGTTTATAGGTAGGCTATTGTCGTGGCTTGTTGCAACGTGCAGCGACGATTATAATATCCTGGGAACCAGACATTCATTCCGGCGTCGGCTACTCGTTTGGTGACATGTAGAGAGAACTACATTAAATTATCGAGTCAGTGCCAGCTGCTCAGGCCTGTTCTCCCAGCTCTCTGGTGTAACGGAAATGATGCGCTCATATAATAGGCCTACTAATTAATATTATAGATAGGTGTCAGATACATTCTAAAATATTGCACAAATTATATCTGCTGCAACAATTTGGCAAATCACTCACAGAGCTAGAATCATAATGTAACAATGGATGTGGACCCTCTGTGACGTCGTGGAGACACAGTGTCTAAAAGACCAGCTTTTGTTGTATAGTGTCACTGGTATAGTATAAACGACATTTAAATATAATTCATAGGTTGTGCTTGTATTATAGGCTATTCATACCACATTGGCTGTGTTTATCTAATCCACTCTCTGATTCTCAGCAATGTTTTTTCTCATGTGCATTTTGATGTTTTTGTGAATTTTACTTGTTTTTGGTAAGGGTAAAACCACATTGTTAGTGGAGTACTGAGACACAGCCGGCACGAGGAGTTATACAACACAGTTTTACTTTTGAACCCACCGGAACGCCTTTGCAAAAATACCCCAGATTCTTTTCAGTGACATGCATACATAATGCATTGGGTTTTCAAGGCATTGGCAGCATGCTTATTAAGATCCCAACTGACTTGAATAATACAGCTGGCCTACATTCGCTCATTTTATTCCTGAAACAAGGAAACGGCGGTAGGTCGCGCTCACCTCGAAGCGCGTTCATAGTCCACATTTTTAAGCTCGACGCCGTAGTAGATGCAATTGACAAAGCAAAAACACATTACCATAACTAGTGCATTGTAAAATGAAAGGTAGTTTAATCAATGCAGGCTCACAATCTAAATCAGGAATGTTTATCTCACTGTGATTCAGGAGTGTAACCAATCCAAGGTAGAGCTGGATGAGGAAATAAATCTATATAAGTGATAAACAGCTTGAATTGATGTGCTAACTAATCATTCTAAATAGAAGGATTAGCCTATAACACAAAGGTTTTTCCACATTTAAAAATATATACAGTTTGGTTGGTGTGGCCTACAGTTTTCCCATTAACAATTACTGATATTAGCAAACTTACATCATTTCAGATTCACATTTCTCTTGGCTTAGGCCACTTATTATAGAAAACAGGGTCAACAAAGTGCCTGTGGTTGGTATGGTAAGTCTCATTAACTTTCATGTTATCTGCTCTCAACCAAGGTCTGTCGGTAGGCTCTTACTAGGGCCATGTTCATTAGGGAATACAACAGAATACATTTTGCAACAGGAAATCATAATGATCCTCCCTTTTTTCGTGTGTTTGCTTCCGTTTGATGCATAATGACATATTTTAACACAACTTCAATTAAATGTATACAACCAATTTCACAGTGAAACAAGTAAGTAATTTTTTTCCCCCCATTTTTAATCCCTTCCCAATTCCCACTAACCCTGCCTTGTCGGCAGCTCTGCAACTCCTTGGACAGATCAGTTGGATAATGAGGGGCACTCACATGGTTCATCCAACCACATGTCGCTCAGCTGGCGATTCTTTTTGCACTATTCATCCAAAATGGAAGCCTTTAGTCAGATCATGCATGGGATGATTACGTTCACCAACTATATTTCCTCAATTGAACTTACAGGCACCCGATCTGAACACAAGGAGATGCTGCAGAGCGACGTGGCAGGATAGATAATGCATATTGCACATTTTCTGTTCATCCAATAAACATAATTTCACTACTGACATATTACTGTGTCCTTCAGTTATTTGATAGATCCAAATGAAATTGCTGATCCAAAAACCCAATTATTTATAAATTAAAATCATGAAAATTGTCATGGGTGCCTAAACTTTTGCATACGACTGTATCTAGCAAACAAGCACTCACTGCCTGGGTGAATAGCTTAAAACAATTTTCTCATTTTGCGAAAGACTTTTACACACCACTTTATGTTATCAAAATAGAAAATATGGATGTTACCTACCGTACAACTCTAGCCTCCCCCAAATGTGCTTGTCTATCTGGTAACTTTCATTCCAACTCATCTTGAGTACATGGCAGAAGAAGAGAAGGTGCAGCTGGACACAGCAGAGTATTGGTCAATGGTGGACACATCGGTCACAAGGTGAAGGAAGGATGAAATCCTACCACCTCTTTACCTGACCGTTTAAACAGGCACTTAAACAAAGTTATACATGATTGTCTTCAGTACCTAACCTGTGATTTTCTACATTTTATGAAAAGCTATTTCTGTAGGAGAACTGGTCATAAGAATGTGATTATGACCTTTTCTTTGTGTAATGAAGTAAAGATTGTCTTAATCCAGAAGAGCCTTCATTTTCCTGATGCTATAATGGGCAATATTTCCTGGCCTCTGCTCAGAGTTTGCACTGGAAAAATCTGGGAACATTCTAGAACATTCTGAATGCTCCACAAATTCAGCAGATCATAGACTCTGTCATCGTAGTCAGGGTGGCATTTTGTTACAGCTGTGCTACCTACTCCTTGTGGAATTGTCATGTTTGCCTTGACAGTGACAGCAATGGAGAGTTGTCATGATCACAGATGGATCTGGAACCAGGTTGCCTGTACTTGGCTAGTCTCGCTCAGGGGAATATCTGTTGATTGTGTTGCTGTCTGGCCTGATGCAGCTGCCAGTGAAAGCTTTTATTTAGCTTTTGAAAACTCTCAGATGGCACACAAAATTCTATGAAATTATTGTCTCTGTAATGACATTTGAGAAACATATAATGCGATCTTAAGTATGTGATGTGTAGGAAAATAGAGCTGCGCCTTTTGAAATTACAACAACCAGGCTTCCCCTGATCTCCGTTGTTAACACAAGGCAGTAGTTTAGCCTATGAAAGATTGTAACAGATTGAGGCTCTTGGTAGTGGGTGTTTACTAATGTGTTCTTTCAGGAGACCATGGAGCCTGAACCTAAACAGAATTATTAATGGAGTAATAATGCAGAGATATACATGACAATAACCATATCAAATCCACTTCTCTAGCCTCCTACTTCCTGTACAGCATTGTAGATTCAGCCTGGGAGCTAGAGGCAGGGTGCACACCAAATGGTGCGCTGTGTCAGGTTTAGTGCACTAGCTTTGACCAGGGATTCTGGGGGAATAGGGTTCTATATGGGCCATGACTGTGTTCACTGTGATTCTCCCTTATGAAGGCGTGAGGCAGATGAAAGAGTGTTTGTTGATAGAGAATAGCAGGGGTGTGTTGTAATTGGTGTTTTCTTTTAGCAGCGACATCACTGTTGACTCTATTTATCTCCTTTAAGACCCTGAAGGGAGCACAACAGTTTATTGAATAGAATGTAGGGAGCGTGCATGCGTGTGGGTTTGGTGAGTGTATCGATGTGGAAAGATGGATGAAAAACGATTCGATATGGTTTCTCTTTACATTGTAGAAACTATGCTACATTTAATTTTACCCTTTCTGCCTCACTGTTTTCATAGTTAGGTTTGGTTTATCATCAATGCCTAAAGCACCAATAGAAATGTTTTAACCCAATTTCACCAGAGCCAGCTAGAGACAATTATTTATGATTGTACATCTGATGCACAGTTATTCCAAAATATTTTCTATGAAGCGTTTGTGTATACCATGCACCGAATATGGAATTATTTTGAAATGTTCTAAAGGCCACTTCATGGTTTTACTTGATCTACAGTGCATTCGGAAAGTATTCACAGCATTTCACTTTTTCCACATTTTGTTATGTTACACCCTTACTCCAAATTGAATTACATTCATTAATTCCCGCAAAATTCTACAAATAATTAGAGCCCGGACGATATATCGGCGGGCTGATATTAGAAATTTTTGCATACGACTGTATGCAATCGTATTTTTAAATCACCAAATATTTGTATCTTTTCGGCCTTAAATCCTTTATCCGTCGGGCTCTACAAACAATACACCATATTGACCATGTGAAAGAAGTGTGTTTAAAATCTTAGCAAATTTATTAAAAATAAAAACAAAAAAGCATATGTACACAAGTATTCACATCCTCTGCTCAACACTTTGTTGAAGCACCTTTGGCAGCAATTATAGCCTCAAGTCTTTATTAGTATGATGCTACAAGCTTGGCATACCGTTTTTTGGTCAGTTTCTCCCATTCTTTGCAGATCTCTCAAGCTCCATCAAGGTTGGATGGAGAGCGTCAATGCACAGCCATTTTTAAATCTCTCCAGTGATGTTCAACTGGGTTCAAGTCTGGGCTCTGGCTGGGCCACATTTAAGGACATTCAGAGTTGTAGGTTTTTAGCAAAGATGTCTCTGTAAATTGCTGCCTTCATCTTTCCCTTGATCCTGACTAGTGTCCCAGTTCCTGCCACTGAAAAACATGCCCACAGCATGATTCTGCCACCACCATGATTTTCTTTAGAGATGGTATTGGCCAGGTGATGAGCATTGCCTGCTTTCCTCCAGAAATGACACTTGCCATTCAGGCCATTGAGTTCAATCTTTGTTTCATCAGACCAGAGAATTTTGTTTTTTCATGGTCTGAGAGTCCTTCAGATGCCTTTTGGCAAACTCCAGGCGAGCCCTCATGTGCCTTTTACTGAGGAGTGGCTTCAGTCTGTCCACTCTACCATACAGGCCTGATTGGTGGAGTGCTGCAGAGATGGTTGTTCTTCTGGAAGGTTCTCCTCTTTCCACAGAGAAATGCTGGAGCTCTGTCAGAGTGACCATCGGGTTCTTGGTCACCTCGCTGACTAAGGCCTTCTTCCCCGATCGCTCAGTTTGGCCGGGCGGCCAGCTCTAGGAAGAGTCCTGGTGGTTCCAAACTTCTTTTATTTATGGATGATGGAGGCCACTGTGCTCATTGGGACCTTCAATGCTGCAGATATTTTTCTGTACCCTTCATTAGACCTGTGCCTTGATACAATCCTGTCTTGGAGGTCTACAGACAATGTCTTGGACTTCATTGCTTGGTTTGTACTCTGAAATGCACTGTTAACTGTCGGATCTCATATAGACAGTTGTGTGCCTTTCCAAATCATGTCCAATCAACTGAATTAACCACAGGTGGACTTCCTTGTGGAAACATCTCAAGGATGATCAGTGGAAACAAGATGCACCTTAGCTCAATTTTGAGTGTCATGGCAAAGGCTGTGAATACTTATGTGTGTGTGTTTATTTCGTTTTTATTTCTTAATAAATTGGCTAAGATTTCATACACACTTCAATCACATTGTCATTATGGTGTATTGCTTGTAGAATTTTGAGGGAAATAATGAATTTAATCAATTTAGGAATAAGGGTGTGACATAACACAATGTGTAAAAAAGTTAAGCGCTTTTAATACTTTCCAGATACACTGTATAATACACTGGGCTACAAAATTACTGGCAACCCTGACTGGGAATGTGCAAATAATACTGTAAAAAATATAATCCATACAGTTATTAACACCATGAAGAAAACTAAAGAACTTGCAGTTCAAAAGAGACTGGTGGTTGTAGACCTTCATAAATCTGGTAATGGCTACAAGAAGATCCATAAACAGTTGACTATAACATTGAGCACTCTCAGTGCAATAATTTTAAACATTAAAAATATATGGAACAGTTGAAGACCACACAGGGACGCGTATGCATTTTGCCCCCCAGGATAGGGAGGAGGATGGTGAGAAAAGCAAAAGAATCCCCAAGAATCACAGTGAAAGAATTGCAGGCCTTGGTGATTTCAAAAAGCACCCTCAGTAGAGATTTTCCAATAGCATTTTTTCCCTACAGATACCGATTCCGATACTTGTGCTGTGCCGATACCGAGTACCGATACCAGTGTGTTAAAAAAAAATAAAAGATCATACTATGCCTGCATGACTGTGATATGATTATCATTGTGGTAAGCACTGCACTTAGCAAATACATGGGGCACACGTCGGAGCTCCAAATATCCGTGGTAAAGCCTAATTGCATGCAAGTCTTTCAGCATATATGAAATGTGTTCCTTAACTGTCTCGTATATTTTTGGTAGCGCAATTTCTGAGATCTATTTACAAGAAGAAGGAGTTTTATGTCTATAGCGCCTTTCCATAGCTCAAGGTCGCTTTACATTGTACATTACAATACATTTAGACACTCAGACATAAATTAGTCACATGGTTAATTATACAAAATGCATGTTAAATATATATGTTTTTAACTGGGTCTTCTACAACCTGGCAAACAGTACCTTGGCTCTCCAAAGGCTCCATTAAACGGCAAAATCCCACATTTCTGACCACAGACAGGGGTTGGTCATCCAGGAAAATAAACTCCAAGATTTTTTATCGGTTAACTATGTTGCTTTTTGCCTGTCTTTTGGGAAATGTATTTCGTAGTTTGAAGGCAATTTCCAGAGTTTGCTGCTGCAGTTCGTCCTTATTTTTTCATCTTAGCTTTGGTAAATTCGTCATGCTCTTTAGTGTGACGCGTCTTAAAATATTTGATTAAGTTGCTGGTGTTTAAATTTGCAACACTTGTGCCACCCCTCGAAATTGTTTGCATATGTTGCATGTCGCCGTCTTACTGGTGGGTACATCCAAAGAACTAAAGTACTGCCAAACCGCGGACATGATGCGCTAATGTTAGCTTCTTTTACAGAGGGGTCAGGTGATCAATTCTTCTTCGCCCCTCTAAAACAGCAGCTGCCGATGGCAGCACAGCGCAACTGTTTTAAGAGCAGCGAAGAAGAACTGTGTCAGAGATAAAAGAGCTAACCAGTAAATAGATTCCTATTTCTAAAAAAATCAGTGGGATCGGATCGGTGCCTGGACTCCAGTACTCGCCGATACCGATGCCAGCATTTGCGGCAGTATCTGAGTCGTTTTCGATACTGGTATCAGAATCGGAACAACTCTAACCCTCAGATGCCATTTCCACAACCATGGCCTCTTTGGAAGGGTTGCCAGAAGATAACCCTTTCTGACCCCAAGACACAGATGCAAGTGCTTGGAGTTATCAGGCATCAGGCTATTTTGACTGACAATCTGTTTGGTTTCTGTTTGGAAATGGTTCTGTGACAACAAAATCAATGTTTTGCCATGGCCATCTCAGTCACCGGACCACAGTCCAATCGAATCGGCTGAGTTATAGAAGGGCAGTTGATAAGTCAACCCCAAGAATGTGAAGGATCTTGAAAGGATCTGCATAGAGAAATGGTCCAAAATCCCTCCAAATGTGTTCTTTAACCTTGTCAAGCATTTCAGGAAGAGACTCCATCTCTTCCTCTAAGTACTGAATAAGGAGTGCCAATAATTATGGAACATTGATTTTGGTGAAATTTCTTTTGTGTTAAATAATTGTATGAGTTTGGTTGGTTCGATGGCAACATTAATAAAAAAAACAGTGTTTCTCACATTGGTATTTTGAGTTGATCATATACAGTAATTGATCATATAATTATAGTATTAAAGTATTTTTATACATTGCCAGTCAGGGGTGGCAGTAATTTTGTAGCTCACTGTATATATATATTTTTCATTTCATTCTCAGTATACTTTCCTACGTTTTGCTTCCTTAAGATTCATTACGGTTATTGATTTGATGGACAGTATTGTTTGCACAGTCTAAATTCTGTCTTCTGAAGTTTGTGTATTCTCCACGTTAGATTTTTCCTGACCACTGTAAGCCAATGTCATTAATATCCCCAAAAAGCTTGTCCATTTTATTTCACTTACCACTTTTTAATTGACTTACATCTCCAACATGCACTCCTTCAGTGTATACCCCAAACAGATGTTGGTACTATATGTGCCACTTTAAAGACGAAGGCTTACTTTCAGATGAAAGTGGCACAAACTGTCCTTAGCATGACTAGATAACATCAATTTTGTGTGTTTCGGGGGAGTTCGTTTGTTGACCATAGGAATGTGCACATCATTTTTTTTCCTCGCTCTCTTAAGTTTTACTTTGTGTGCTGTGATTGGCACACCTCTCTTTTTCTGTGAGAAAGACATGAACACTAATTACGAAAGAGATCACCCCTATAGTCAATGATATTTAGCCCTCGGCAACCCTGTCTTGCCTGCCGCCTGGAAAGATTGCAAGCAAAAGAGCACAACTAATGGGACTGGGAGAAGCAGATGGTTCAAAGCATCTTGGCCGAAGTCTACTGCAACCTTAAGAGTCCCCCTAAATCTGCACCAAAATGAGAGGCTTTCAGATGACAAATTAGATTGTGATCGTTAAGGAGGCTTCTCAAATTATACAGTGCTGCTTGAAAGTTTGTAAATCCTACTGGAAAGGTCCAGATTTTTGTATTAAATAGAAAATGTAGACATTCCAAGTAGAGGTCACAAACATACAGTAACTATACAGAGGAGCGTGTTCAGTAGCAGACTTCTGTCACTGTCATGCTCAACAGACAGTTTGAGGAGGTCTTTGTCCCAAGGGCCATCCAACTCTTCAAAACCATACCAAAGGGGAGGGAGGAACGGACTTTTCAGCATGAGCCTGTCTCTCTCAGCCCAGTATACTGTTACATCCCCCTATTTGCGTTATACCGGACTGTCTTACAGGCTATTAGTATATTATTGCACAATCTGGACTGTGGTCATTACTCTGCTGCTAATTACTGTTCTTAAGCATATTATTGCATTTCTGGTCTGTCAAGCAATTCCATTATGCTTACATTCATGTATTTTATAGCCATAGTTAATATTTAATAATATCCATAGTCACAGTTTATATTTATTAATATTTTAATAGTCAGATTTAATATTAGTACTTATTAGTACTAATTAGTCATAGTTAATAGTTAATAAGGGGGAGGAGTTAATCCATGCACTCTTCACTTTTGCATTCCACCACTACACACTCTACATGGCACCCTGTCTGGTCATTTCATCATCGCATTGTCGGTCCATACCAGATCTTTGTAATCACTTTCAGTAACTGTTTATGTAGGTGTGATATGTGTGTTTGTTTGTGTGTCATGTTATGGTTTGTCTAAGCTACTGGATGCCTAATATTTCCCTCGGGATGAATAAAGTATCTATCTACCTACTGTCTAAGGTAACTGTAAAAAAGAAACTCTAAAGGGAAGATGCTTTCAAAAATATAGAAACGAAAGTTCCTACATATCAAACTTGAGTTTTAGAGAGCAGAAAACAGTGAAAAACTAAAGTAACTACAGAAAAATTTCACACAATCACCTTTTAGTTTGGTTGCAGAACACAACTTAATTATTACAACTTTGAGGCAAACAATATCTAGGGTCCCTAACACTTTTGCACAGTACTGTAGATATACTATATGCATTGTTTATTTAACAAAAGATTTTTATTCAACAAAATATTAGAATTCATGTGTGCTTACATGAAAAGAACATTAATAATATGGAAGACGTGGTCAATAATTTAAATGAATATTTAGCAAATGTCTGACTTGATTTAGCTGAAAAAGTTCCTATTCCACAGATAATTGATAACACATGTAATGAACTTGTTGAAAGAAATCAATGTTCAATGTTTCTCAAAGCAGTAGAAGAAAAATAAATAATAGAAATTGTTAAAAAATGCTAAACGAAAGCATCCACTCATTGTAACAAAATAGATATCAAGATAGTAAAAAATGAAATTGAGGGGATCTCAACCATTAACTCACAGTTTTAATTTGTCATTCCAAACTGGTAAATTTCCAATTAAAATGAAAACAGCAAAAGTCATACCTTTGTACAAAACTGGAGATAAACACCACTTCACAGATTACAGGCCGGTCTCTGTACTGCCACAATTCTAAAAATTCTAGAAAAACTCTTCAATGACAGATTGGACAAATTCATAGGTAAATGCAAACTACTTACTGACAGTCAATATGGATTTAGAAAAATATAGGTCAACATCACTAGCTTTATCTGATCTCATTGAAGAAATCACAAATTCCACAGACAAGAATAAATATAGTTGGGGTGTTTATTGATTTGAGTTGGGGTGTTTTTTGATTTGAAAAAAGTATCCGATACAATTAATCATGAAATATTAATCAATAAATTGGAAAAGCTCTGGATTAGGGGATAGTGTTGAATTGGTTAAGCAGTTATTTAAAAGACGGGACATTATACAGCTGAATGTTTGGACGTTGCGTGTGGTGTCCCCCAGGGGTCAGTATTGGGACCAAAACTATTTATCCTCTATATAAATGACATATGTAAATTATCAGAGCTACTGAAATTTGTATTATTCGCAGATGACACAAACATCTTTGGTTCTGAACTGGTTAGAATTTACAACAACTCCTGGACTTAATCATTTCAGAATTCAGAAAAATTAAACAGTGGTTTGACATGGATTATCATTAAATGTCAGTAAAACCAAATTCATGATATTTGGCAATTGTTAATCAATCAATCAAGTTCAGTTACAGATAGATGGTGTCAATATAGAAAGAGTATATGAAATGAAATTCTTTGGAGTGATTATAGATGACAAGATTTGCTGGAAATCTCACATAACATTTATCCAAACAAAACTGTCTAGAAGTATTTCAGTCTTAAAGCAATGCACATTCTAGAATACAAATCACTCCACATTTTGTATTGTTCAATGGTGTTACCATATTTAAATTACTGTATAGAGGGTTGGGAAAACACATATCAAAATTCATTGAAATCATTTATCATACTTCAAAAAATAGCAATAAGAATAATTCATAACACTGGATATTTGGAACACACAAATTCACTATTTTCACAGTCTAAAGCATTAAAATCACTTAATCTAGTCGAATTTCAAACAGCAATAATTATGTTCAAGGGGTTAAAAGGTAATTTCAGGCTTGGTAAGATCTTTGTTGAAATTATGGTTTCAGGAGTCAGGTAGTGGTTGATAATAGAATGTTTAATAAAGCACTTCTTGTTACGGAAACAGGGTCTCATAACAAGGAAATCAAGACGTGGTGTGAAAAAATGCCCCGAATGATCATATGGAACTGGGTTATATAGCCTTAGCATTCTTGTTCGCACACCTCCTAGAAGAATCTCCTCAGGCCCGTGACTGTCTCATGTGAGCACATGTGCTGGTCACCTTAACTTCTGTCTATGTAGGTTCCCTATCTCTTAATGCTTAGGCCACTGTTCCTAACCTTGAGTATGGAACATATAGGTTCCATACTACATAGTGTAACTCCTTGCTAGCTGTTATCCGAATAACTCAGTAACCCTTATCTGTCTAATGTCCTGTCAGTAAAATGTCCTGTTCTATTAGTCTGAATGGCATCTACATGTATTAGACCTGTGATGGAATTACAGTCTAACCTACAATAGATCATATAGTTATAAGCAGTCTAATATATAACAGAGTTATAAGCTATGAGTCCTAAGCCATAAGCTACTGCTTACGCTGATGTTATAATATAAGAACTGTAAGGGCTCTCTCTCTGTCCTCACTCACTTGCTTCCTCGTCTCAGTCACTTGTTGTCATAGTGACCAACTACCCCCATCCTAAAGGAAAGTCTTATCTGGCTTGACCCTGAATCTTCTCCCTGTCTGTCTTATATGTCTTAGAATCCTCCAAAAGGCCTCAACTATAGCTATACAACTCTCTCTAATAGTAATACCGTTCTAAACTGTTCAAACTGTATTTAAACATGATTATATAGAATCTACTTCCCAACAAAGGCGAGAAACAATTTATTGCCTGGTAACATACAGAAAAGATTTTCTGAAAGAGAGGGGGGCTACGACTTAGGGGGAAAGTCAAATTTTAAGTTTCCTAGTTTTTGAACTACATGGAACATTTTCTGTTTATATGTCTGTTGCACCAAATTGGAGGATAAACTAAATAATGAATTAAAGCAATGTCTAAACATATTCCAGTTCAAAAAGACGTTCCAAGTAATTATATTTCAGAGGTACAGAGAAACACAGTGTGATTTATAACCTGTGCTTATATTGAATCATTTAAAATATGTGTATGAATATTGTTGTGGATGGGTAAATACATGAAAGTGAATAGAACTGTTGAATATATATACTTCATTGATTACAGATTTACTATATCTGTAGACATGTTTTTTGTAGCTAATTAATTTAATAGGGTAGAAAATAGTGGTGCAACGGATCGTCATTGATCCGTGATCCGTTCGGATCAATATCTTCGGTTCGGGACACACGTGATCCGCGGATTGATTACTGAAATAAAAAAGTTTTGCGCATGTTCAGTCCGCTCACAGCATGGTCATGGCGAGCGGAGGAACGGAGGTGCTTGGATGTCCCGCGTCATTTAAATCCCCTGTATGGGAGAATTTTGGCTTCCTTGTTAAATATAATGAAGGAAAGAGGTTAGTGGATAAAACCGTGACAGTGTGTAGGCACTGTGGCACAAGAAAGCGATATGACAGTGGAAACACATCAAGCATGGCCACGCATTTGAAGCAACATCACCCCGGTGTTTCACTGACGGGAGTGAAAACGAAAGCTGCAAACAACCGCTTATCACCGTGGCATTTAAGCATTTAATCAGACCGGGCTAAAGCCATCACTAACGCTATCGGTGTGTTTATAGGTGCAGACATGAGGCCATATTCGGTTGTGCAAAAGGAGGACTTTAAACATGCTGAAAGTGTTTGAGCCACG
>JACXGM010024381.1:0-15754 GCA_016801145.1 Umbra pygmaea
TCTCCAGACATTTTGAATATCATGCAGCGTCAAAATGAAATAACAACACTGTTGGTCCAACAAAACACAGCCTCTGCTCTGCCTATGAGAAGTATACCTGTATTTGATGGTGATCCCCTGTATTTCAAATCCTTTCTCAGAGCCTTTGAAAACTGCATTGAGGATAAAACTCAAAATTTCAGTGATTGTCTGTACTTTTTAGAACAGTACACTAGGGGGCAGCCAAGAGACATTATAAGAAGTTGTCAGCATATGCCCTCTGAACCAGGCTATCAAAGAGCAAAAGCGCTTTTGATTGAACATTTTGGCAGCGAACATAAAATCTCTTCTGCTTACATGGACAAAATCAACAACTGGCACTCAATAAAATCTGAGGATGTTAATGCTTTGCAGGCATTTGCTTTGTTCCTTCGAGGTTGCTCCAATATAGTACATCATATAAAGTATATGAAGGAGTTGGACATGCCAGCTAACCTCAGGACAATTCTAATGAAATTTGTTGTGTTTTTTTATTTACCAGGACATTTACATCATTGCCTTTCATCATCCAGCAGAGTGTGTGATTGTCTAGTTACTAAGTGTCTGCAAGTCAAACCAGTACACCCCTGTGTTTGTACTGTGTGGGTTATTGTCTCGCTGTACGTTTATTCTCTGTGTGTTTAGTCTTATATTATTGTTTGTTGTGTGACTTTTTAAGTGAGTACCTGTCAGATTCTGCTATTATTCCATTCTCTCCTACGGTAATGCGCATGGTTTTGCAAATCGTTGTTTTTCTGTTTTCCTAGTCTTTTG
The DNA here is from genome assembly GCA_016801145.1 of Umbra pygmaea. NCBI lineage: Eukaryota > Metazoa > Chordata > Actinopteri > Esociformes > Umbridae > Umbra > Umbra pygmaea. The sequence continues at coordinate 793 of JACXGM010024381.1, forward strand.
TTTGTTACAATATTTTTTTTTTTAAGCTACTGACATGCTCCTATTAAACACATTATTTTCCATGGATTACCATGTACGCCTCTTACCTCAACCAGATAATTACATCTTCATCAATGTTAGTCCAACGAAAGAGGGTTTGGATCAACTGCAGCCAAAATTATTAACTTAGTTTGAAGCCTCCACACAAACTAACATGACTATTTATTGATATTGTATATATGGAATTGTCAACTGTTTGTTGTCATCATGCAAATGAGGGTGTTGATATGAAGAATAAATCCTAGAAGATATAACGTGATGTTGTTTTAAATTGAATACTTAGGTGGGAGGGGTGGGTTTAATCAACTATTTCTAGGGTTAACTATTTTTTTTGTTTAGTTTGTTAGTTTATAATGTTGTGGACAGTCCCCTTTAATTAACCGTTCAGTAAAAGAAACAGATTTTGCTTCTATGGCTCATACCCAGCTGAAGTCCCCGGCCAGTTGTCAGTAGGCATACAGAAAGTAAAATATATTACATCACAATTATATTTACAGCATATACTATATTGACTTGAGTAGCAGCAATGGCTATTTTTTAAAAGATGCTCTAATAATGTAATTATGATGAAAAAAACTGGTATCTCAAACAAAACAGTAAAAATGTGGAACTTGCATTTTGACGTTGAATCGCATTTTCAATACACGAGCATTTTTATTTTGTTTCTCCCATAGATTGTATAATTACTGAATATAAGCATGTGTGACGTCGCCCATTGGTTTGTTAAGATCTGATTTGGGTCATCGAATTTGCCGTTACAGGCGCAGCAATCTTGGTTGCGGATGTGACGATTTTAGACAAGAGGGAGGAGTAATCTAGGTAGCTAACTGATATTTATTGGGATGCTAACGAAAAACAGTATTAAAACAAAATGTAAAACAAAATGTGACGTTACTTAAAATTTACGTTGACCATAATTCAAAAAATGAACATCATGATAAATTGCAGAAGGCATAAATCTAGCGATTGAGATCTAATACTAATTATGAAAATTTTTATTACCTCAGTAAATCAAGTATATTATGTCTCTCATTCTCATAGACTATTACAGAAACTGAGCTCTTTTGCAATAAGTCGTATCGTCCCCAGCTGGAATTCAGAAGGCACTTCCTCATTTGCGTCAATTTGCCAAACCGGATGCTCACCCTGTGGTTTCTTCATGAAAAACAAGAATTGTTCGCAACCAAAAGCATTTTCTTCCCTCCCAATTCCCACTGATCCTACCTTGTTGGCAGCTCTGCAACTCCTTGGACAGATGTGGGATGATGAGGGCCAGTCACATACAACCACATGGTGCAGAGCCGGCGGATTCACGGAAGCCTTTAGACCATAGAAATAGAATGGATAGACACTCACTAACTATAATTCCAGGAGTGAATTTACATGAGCTTGATCAGCACACAAGGAGTTGTTGGAGAATCAAGGTAGATCATCACGACAGCTTTATCTATCCCAAATCCCGGCAGCGCCATGCCAATTTGCACTGCCTTATGTTGGAGGTATGGGGAAAGTAGTAGAAGCCATAGTCAGGCTTGAACTACTGATTACCATGACGTAACATGTCCTGCAAGGCAGCAACTTGGCCCACTACCCACAAAAACCCCAACCAAAGGCTTCTTGTGGGCCAGATTGGACATTTGTCCAGGACACCGGGGTTAACACCCCTACACTTATGAATAATGCCATGGAATGTCTCCATCACTGCCCTGGGGCATATGGGAAGATCTTTAGACCAGAGGAAAGAGTGCCCCCTACTGGCCCTCCAACACCACTTCCACAGCAATGGTCTCCCATCCAGGGACTGCCAGGCCTACAGTTGTTTGCATCATGACTGATATTTAGGCTATTAGAAGACTTGAAACTTTGCTTGATGAAATGTTGAATTAACATTATTTTTCTATATCAATCCGATTAAAATTTTTTGGCATATAGTCAGTTAGCTGAATGAACCGGAACCCAAGTTAATATCTTAACACAGTATCTATTCTAGATACAGATTCTGTCTTTCCGTCCACCCTGTATGCAGTGTTCATTGAAATTTTTAACATTTCACTGGAGACATGCCATGTTCCAGCATGCTTTCAATCCTCCATCATCATCCTAGTCAATGAATCTGTAGACAAAGATCAACAGATTTAATGACTACAGACCATTCACCCTGACCTATGTTGTTATGAAGTCATTTGAGCGCATTGTGCTGTCACACCTCAAAACCCTCACTAACACACACCTTGACCCGCTGCAGTTTGCCTACAGAACCAACAGGTCTGTGGACAACACAGTCAACATGGCTCTTCACTTCATCCTCCAGCACCTAGACTCCCCTGGAACCTACGCCAGAATCGGGACAGGCTGCAGCAAATTATTCACTCTGCTTTAAGGGTGATTGGCTGCAATCTGCCTCCATTACATGAATTATATGCCTCCAGATCTTGGAGGAAAGCATCAAAGATTGTGGCCAATCCTGATAAGGTGTAGTGTCATATGTCTGGTGTATCCTTTTATTTGTATTTTTTATCGCTTTTATTTTGAAGGCGAACTAGGAAAGGCTAGTAATGCACTATTGTGGCTGAGTTGAGTTCCTATACATACAGAGACGAGTACTTTATTCCCGCCACCCAGCGTTAAAAAGCAGATATCACACAACTAATTGAACATAGGAAAAAAGTTAAACAGGCATTTTTTTATGTGGCAAAAAAGTATTTCACGTGCATCTCATGAAAATATTTTCTGTGTTGGAATACTTTTTATAAAATAAACACATGCTGTTGATAAAATACTGAAGGTAGTAAACTACAAAATGGCCACTTTCGGAAGAACTTACCTGATTGGTTCGAACGGGCTTTCAAAAGTGTGTTGTGTCGTTCGGTTTCGATTTGAGCTCATACGTTGCCCTCCATCTTTTGAAAGTGTGGCTGGACTCTAATCGCAAAGTGTACAGACCCTAACCGTCAGGAATTGTTCTCTTCAGAATCCCTATCGAAACGGAATGCAATTTTGATTTACCGGTACATTTTAATGGTTATTTCTAGAATTCGTGTAAAATTTGGCTGAGTGAAAACCGAACTACTTTCTCTTTCAGTGACCATTTTCCAAAAGCTGTAGATCATGGATTCTATGATATTTAAAAAATCTGAAAAGCACAGTTTCCAAAGGGCACTGATTTCATACGCTATTGATTGCATATTTTGCAGTGGTGTTTCACACAACTACTCATTACTTCATAAATGTCTATCTAGTGCATTAGTGGGAGCCATATAGCCATATATGGAAAGCCATTTAAGTCAATATTAAATAAATAAATACATAAATAAATGAATATGGCTATGAAATAAGTCCTGAAATAAATAAATGAGAGAATAACTATACAAGTATTCAAATATAAATATATAAATGCAGTCCAAAAAAATAAATTAATTGTTTTTATTTCACAATGGTATTTTTCAAAGGAAATCTTTTATTTATTTCAGGGGACTTATATTTCATAATGGCACATTTCATAATATCCATTTGTTATATTCAAATGAATGGGGCGTGGTTATCTCACAAATTCAAACCAAATGAACAGAAAAGACTATTGAAATACTCGGGCAGATAAGTGATCTTCAAAATATATACATAGATATAAAAGTTTTAATTAGTTTGAGACCGATTGAGCACTGTATGTGTGGAAGATGTCATAGAACATTCAAGCACAGGTGCGGGACGTCTGCTTATGGAAATTGCAAGTGATATGCTCGCAACTTTTGTGTTGTCTGATCCAGAGAAATTGCGGATCTGTTTGGTGTGTCAAAGCATGATTCAGAGGAAATCGATCTATCAACCTGAGAGAGTTCTCCTCTGAATTGTGCTGGGTAACACACCAAACAGATCACCAATTTCTCAGGTTGATAGATCGATTTCCTCTGAATCATGCTTTGTGACACACCAAACAGATTTGCGATTTCTCGGATTGATAGACCAGATAACACATAGCCTAGTTAGCGAGCATATCTTCATAATCTTATGACATCTTCCACATGAACACAGAGCTCAATTGCTCTCAAACTATTTAAAACTTCTAGAAATCTATGTTTATATTTTCAATATCACTTATCCGCCCGAGTATTTCAATGGTCTTCAATATGGGTGCTGTGTGTTTGAATCTGTGAGATAAACACGCCCCATTCATTTGAATATAACAAATGGATATTATGAAATGTGTCATTATGAAATAAGTGTGCATTGAAATAAATGTGGAATTATGAAATAAAAGTCCCCTAAAATAAATAAAAGGTTTACTTTGAAAAACACCATTCTGAAATAAAAATTAATTTATTTATTCTATTGGACTGCGTTAATATATTTATATTTAAATTTATTGTGCCATTTATTTATTTCAGGACTTATTTCATAGCCATATTTATTTATTTAATATTGACTAAAATGGCTTTCCATAGCCATATTCCTCACTGCGACAGCTGTAAGATGAGAGAGATAGTGAAATAATTGCATAATGTGATTTAAGAACATAGACATATTATAGAAAATCATTGTTGTTCCCCTTTATGGTGCCCATTGTGTCCTTTATATGGCTTGACTGGACATATGTAAACAATTTTGCCCAATTGAAAGATTGATGTGACCCACCATGTAATGTGTAAAAACTAAAGTAGTGATGTGTGTAAAAACTTGCCGATTTTTGAATTTGGTCTGATCGTAATTCTCCCTTGCTTGGGCAAAATGCACTTGCAAGTACACTCGGATGTAACAATGTAAATGTCATTCAAGGGATGAGGATATATAGTTTATAGGCTGTCTACTTTGCTTTTGTAGTTCAGCCTGTTAACAAAGTTCCCACTGTTTAGAATTGTTTTGTGCAAGCATATTTGTCCATCACTTGCATGCCTGCCCAACCTGGCAGTGACAGCTTGAGTGATCCGTGTTTTTCTACAGACAAAATACTACTATAGCCAAAGGGTTGATGTCAACAAACAGAACACAACATAGAGGGTTTTGCAACTAAAATGTTTTGTTTGTTAGAATGAATGCATGCCTGGTTTAACATTCAACCTGAGAACATGGCATGGTAAAATGTGGGTTGTGAAATCTCTCTTACAAATACACTGGTACTTACGATTACATTTGAAGTAACTTGTCGACAACAGTTTAGCCCACAAGACTGTCTTTTCCAATGCTAGTAAGGCTTCTGAGTCACTGGCTTGTTCGTGTTACCCAATGCCATCCCTAGTGCTCATGCAATGTGGTTTGTTACCCAATGCCATCCCTAGTGCTCATGCAATGTGGTTTGTGGTTAGTGTCTCTTTGGTGGTTTATGTCACTGAAGACGAGGGTCAATCTGAATTATATGCTTAGCCAACCTTTTACAATGCATCAGTAAAGTATTCACAGCGCTTCACTTTTTCCACATTTTGTTAGTTACAACCTTATTCTGAAATGGATTAAATTCATTATTTCCCTAAAAATTCTACAAACAATACCCCATAATGACAATGTGAAAGAAGTGTGTTTGATATCTTAGCAAGTTTATAAAAATAAATAACAAAATAAGGACAGCCTTCGCCATGACACTCATAATTGAGCTAATTTGAATTAAGTTTTCTTTTTTGGCCTGCGACATTAAGTAACAAACTGGCAGCAGAATGCAGCCACCAGCCGAAATTCATTGCCTGTTTAGTGAAGGTACTGTTTTTTTTAAACAGTAATTAGGCTGTTTTTATGTTGACTCCTTTACTGAAGAACTAACACAGAAAGAAAACAACTTTGCATTTACATTCATCCAAAAGTATTGTCTTCCCTTAAAAGCATTAGCAGAATATGTGCTTTTAAATAATTAATACATTTAATTAGTTATACTTTATGCAAACATTTGTAAAAAAAAATACTTTATTTTATATCTATTACCATGGGAAAAGTTATGGAACTCAAAAATGTTTGTGCTTAAGGGCAGCTCTTAGCCAAGGAATAATCCACACCCCCATGCCTTATTATTGCTGAAGTATGTATGCAGTTCACTTCTGCATCCGAATGGGGGAGCCAAAGGTAAACTCAGAAGCACATTCAACTTGATAAGAGCGAAGCTGTTGCTCATGACTAATAATAATAATAATAATAATAATAATAATAAGCTTTATTTTATATAGCGCTTTTAAAAGTAACATCTCAAAGTGCTTTACATGAAATAATAAAATTAAAAGATACACATGACAGTCCAGACAGTAAAAACTAAATAAGCATATATTTCCACACTACCTTTAGATTATATAGTTGGATTTATAAGCTTAAATTAATTTCTCCTTTGCAGAACTATCACACATTTGCTTGCATTTTACATAACAGTAAACATGCTCATTTTACATTTTCTTTCACTGTAATTCTTCCTTGTCAATTGAGTTATGTACAATTCATGATGCCTTGCGTCATTAGTTACAATAACACAGCTGTGCTGTGAGGCAATAACCTAAACCCCCCCAGAAGCTGCTGTTAAAGAACTTCATGGTTTAGAGTTGCTACAGCCTATTTGAATGACCAGTTAGCATTACATTTACATTTTAGTCATTTACCGTTCTTATCCAGAGTAATTTACAGTAAGTACAGAGAAATCCTCTGAAGCAACTTTGTAGCATCTAGCTACATCCAAAAGGGGTATATTTAATGTTCAAAGAGGCGGTCTTAATAGAGATCATGGCTTAGAAGCCATGTTCCATATCTCTATAATAGATACCAGTACAAATATACAGCAGCAAGCAGGAGCCAGAAGGAGGCAGTTATGAACAAAGAGGATCAATAAACCCAAGTACGTTAACCCATCTATAGCCATCAACCTGTTGGTATTCAGTCAATGATTAGCCAATGGACAGACCAGACCAGAAGGAATATATGCAGTCAGAGTGATCCTGCTAACATTCTCAGAGTTGGACATGACACTGAGGGGTCTGCTGGGATTGGACTAAGAAAATAGACTGAGGCTCATATAACCATCTGACAAATTACACCAAAGAGATTATTAATTTGGATTAAGGTTCCCAACAGAGAACACGTTGCAAACTGTGACCCAACAAGAATACAGACAGTGACTTGCATAAGTAGCAATTAAACACCCTTGGACGTTTCCACATTTTGTAGTGTGACAACCTGGAATTAAATAGGATTGTAATTGGGATTTTTACCAATTATTTTACACAACATACGACCCTCTTGGAAGGGTCTCTTAAATCTCTGTTATAGCTTTTTGTAGCCTTCCCCTAAACCAGTGGTCCTCAAACCCTTCCATGGAGGGCCTAGTGTATGCAGGTTTTTGCTTTTACCTTGTACAAGCCTGATGGATTAGCTCATTAATTGGTTAGGATCTCCCCTCACCTGGCAGTCTAGGTCCAAATTATGCTCTAATTGAAGGGAAATACCAAAAACCAGCATACACTAGGCCCTCCATGGAAGGGTTTGAGGACCACTGCCCTAAACCATAATGTTGAACAATCTTTGTTTTCAGGTCATTTCAGAGTTGTTTTGAGGTCCCCATGTTGCCACTCTTCAGAGGAGAGTCAAAGAGAACAACAACTTGAATAAATGTTAGCATAAACAATAACTATCTAGCTACAAAACCATAAAAAAATGCTAGAATATGGTGATACATGAGACAGCCCACGCAATTATAAGTATGCACAGTTGCACATCAGTGAGCTAATGTCACATTGGCCAAACTCTATGAGGTAACACAGAGGTTAAGTTTGAGAGGATGAGCCCCCATTTGTTACGTTCGCGCTGCTCACCTTTTTTTCGCACATACACGCACACACACACTGCGTGTTAGGAACAATAGACAGAGGTTTGGTCTCATTAGCTACCCTCGAAGCAACCACCGAAGCATAACTTCAACTTGATTTTTCTGTCTGGGCCCCGACCACTGTCAAGGGAGCAGCAGCACGAAGCTGAACTTTACGGACTTGGGGTTTGCTAAACCTCTCATACTCAGGGAACACGCAACCACCTGCGATGTCATTGCCGAATAGCAACGTAACTCCCTTCACCGGTAAGTCAGGGACTACTCCCACTTCGAACCTACCCGATAGTAATGCTGACTCTATCTTAACCCGGTGTACTGGTACTGGGCTGTCATTTAATCCCAGTCCTTTCAGACATACACGCGAACCCGTGTATGATCTTCCAGACCACGGTAAAACACTGGAAGGTATTAAGGACCGCAACGCTCCCGTATCCCGCAAGATACGGATAGGCACAGCCCCCACCGAACATTTCACCCCCTCATCGAGTGTTACTGACCTGGAGAAGATGAACGGAGCATACTCACTGCCAAGCAAAGCATGTGACACTCTGGGGCGTTTTCCCCGTGTCGAGAGCTGCGGCCTCACAACCATCACTACCGGCCTGGAACGTGGAGGTGAGGAGGGAGGTGACTCCCATTTGTTCCTCAATATGTCACATTTCGCTATTAAATGCCCCCGTTTGTGACAGTAAAAACACTCTCTGTCCTCTCTATTAGGGCTTCCAGGAACAGAGGGTGGAGTGTCAGAATTACTAGCTGATCTAACCACCGGCGGATCACCCATCCTGGCCTCGTGAGTATATGGCGGCTTGATCACAGTTTTGTGTGTTAATGTATACTCATCTGCTAGGACAGCAGCCTGGGATAACGTTGTCACCCTCTGTTCATTAAGATGGACTACGAGTCGGTCGGGAAGGTGATTTTTTAATTCTTCCACCAACATGAGTTCTCTGACATCCTGTAGGATGGTAGCCTTACTAGCTACACACCAACGATCAAATAGAGATTCTATGTCTCTGGCAAATTCCACATAAGTACGACTGCTAGGTTTTTTATAGCCCCAGAAACGCTGCCTATAGGCCTCAGGAACTAATTCATAGGCCCAAAGTATAGTTGCCTTAACCAAATCGTACTTCATACTGTCCTCCACAGAAAGTGCTGCCACCACTTCCTGGGCTTTTCCAGACAGCTTACACTGGAGTAGAAGAGGCCACACCTCCTTTGAAAAGTGTAACGCAGCAGCCACCCACTCAAAAGCAGAGAAGTAATGATCCACTTCAGCCTCCCGAAAAGGTGGCACCAAAACAATATCCCTGCTTGCGTCAAAACACCACCTTTACCTACAGGTTGAGGAGCTGCACCTGCCTCAAGCTCTTTTTTCCGTATACAGGCTTCTTTGTCTGCCTCGATTTCCTTCAGCCTGATTTCCTTATCCATTCTTCTAACCTCTAGCTCATGTGCTATCCTACTTTGCTCTGCCCTGTCCTTAAGGTCTGCTTCAAGACAGGCTACACGCAGCCTGAGCCTAGCGGTCTCCAGTGATCTACCAGACTCAGAAGGGTATGGTTCAAACTTGGGCACGGTAAAAGGGGCCCGAGCACCCTATTCTACACCGCCCCCCGGCCGTGCAGACGAGAGACCAGTCAGCACCACTTCCCCCTCCCCATCTCCTCTCAACTACTCCCACCTCCTCCTTTGAGGTAAACACTCCCTGCTCTAATAAATGTTTAGAAATTTTTGTAACCATTTCCACCTTCAGTGTCTGCTTAGCCACTGCCAAGCCATAGTGGGCCGCTACAGCTATGAGGTCTGCCTTCCGCAGCTTGGCTAATGTCTCAAAAGAGGGGTCCTCAATAAATAAATTGGCCGCTAATGATGCCATACTGAAGGCAAACTATACCACAAAACAAACAACTCCAAGCACCAACACTGAAGACAACAATGAACTGCGACCAACACAAAACAACAATGCAAACCACACGACCTAACAAGTCCCTACTCACACCCCGTCTCCACACCTCAATCCCCAACCACAGAGGTGCCTGAGCAGTATGAGTGACATCCCGGACGAGCCCCCATTTGTTACGTTCGCGCTGCTCCCCAGGAGGGGAGTGGGATGTCAAACCCACTGCACAGGACACCCTGAGGCCAGCAAAAGAGGTATGGGGTTGTAGGTGCAAGCAAGGACACAAACACAATAAGTACCTTTGTACAACAGGCTTTTATTTAGCCAAGGTAAATGTTAATTTAAATAATATATTTGGGAGGAGAGGCTAACACCCCTAACCTGTACTAAACTAACACACACCAATCTAACCTAACTGGCACTCGATCAAGGTGCCCTAACCAAAGTACAGGGGGTGGGAGCTCAGATCTAAGCCTAGTGTGCATAGACAGAGGAGTATCCCTACGGGTGGTGTAGGCCCATGGGCATCTGTCCTGACACTCCCCACGTGTTCCTCTCCCCCTCTGGGAAAAAACAAAAGAGAACAAAATAATTAGTTTTTAACAATACCACTGCCACGCACCAAAATACAGACCAAACCAGAGGACCTCCACAAAGGCAACCTCATACACCCAGAGCAAAGAGAGAGATTAATTAAACAGGGGCACAGATATACACTGAAGGGAAGAGCATGATGGGAAATGTTGAATGGGATCAACTGGACCGGATAATGAAGGGGAGGAGTCAGTGATAAGTGATGATTGGCTTGATGAGGGAATCTGCACCACCTGTGGGGGAAACACACAAACTGAACAGACAAAGACACAGAACAGAAACATAGCACACAAACACTCAAGCAGGACAAGGTAAACCCATCCAAGTATTTACTATACTAGACGTAACACTAGCTAAACCGAGACCAAGTCAAGAACGAGACCGGACCAACTCGACTGCGAGTCAATGCCAAGACCGAAGGGGAATGAGTCCAAACCAGAACAATGCGAGTCCAATTCAAGACTACAGAACTAAAAAAATCAACACTACAATATGAGCTGAAATTGTACAGTAGTGCTTAAAATGTCAACATATTTTCCTACATATTTCCCACCAGTGTTCCCTTAGCAACTTGTGTGAATTGAAATTGGGGAAAAGACTAATTAAGCCATTAATCTTATTTAAAATCTGTCTATTTTTGTTTACAACTAAGAACAATTTCTTATTTACAGCAACGACCTGGAAGCAATTAGGGTAAAGTGTCTTGCCCAAAGACACAACGACATTTGGCTCAGTCGGGAAACGAACTGGCAACCTTCTGACTACAAGTCTGACTCCCTACCCACTGAGCCATCTGCGCCCCATAACGAAGGGGAGGAGTCGGTGATAAGTGATGATGAGCTGAACCAGGGCCACCTGTGGGAACACACAAACTGAACAGAGACAAACACACACACAGAAACACAGCACAGAACACACTAACACAGACTAGGGCACACCAAACACAGAAACTGAGACTGGGGGACGTAACACATGTAGTAACCCTTTAAAAACCTTCATAAATTGCTGTCTCTCGAAGCAGGCAGCTCTTTCATTGAGTAAAAGCATAGTCGAGCTCACCGGAGAGCCACGTCATAGAGCATGGGTCTCCAACATTCTTTCTGAAGATCTTTTCAAGATGACTTACATTTTATATTTTAACCATGTAGCCAACGCTTTGATCCAGTGTGACATACCAGTAAGTACAGTTACATCTCCTGTTGAGCAGCTTATGGTAAAGTCCCTTGCTTTAAGGACACAATGACATTTGGCACAGTTGGGCATTGAACTGGCAACCTTATGACTATAAATGTGACTCCCTAACCACTGAGCCATCATGTTGCATAACATTTGTTTTTACATGTTTTATGTGTCATTGAGAAGAGGAGAAATTATTATTTATTATGTCCATTATTATGTCCATCACATTTCCAGTCTAAACTGTTAAATCTAAGAAACTGAAGCCCACCCATTACTAGACCCCATCCAACTCAACTACACAGCATGTATCCTACCTGACTAAGGTTTTGATCCAGTGGAGGAACAAGGAGGTTGATGAGACTATCCTAAAAGAAGTCAGCAAATAGCTCATTAATAAAACATTGTGATAAATAGCATATAGTACTTTTGATGTCCTATCACCATCAACATATTGTGAAACCACCCGTCACATGAACCATTTCCAATGTATGTTGCGCATTTCTACTACGGTGCTCACAACGCCACTTCAAATTTGAATATGTGTTTATCAATGTCATAAGCAAATTGATATGGTGTATAGCTCCACTGAACTACCTTGATACGTATCATTGTGGAATGACAGCATACAATGACAGTATACATAAATATATCGAAAACCTTGCAGATGTGTCACCATAGTTGAAAAGTGATGTGGCAAAATGTTCACCATTTCTGGGGCCCAGTCTGAGTTTTTCCTGATCTCATGACAAGGTCAGGAAATTTCTCAATCCTAGTTTTTGAAAACAATTAACTGTAGATATACATAAACAATTTGATAGAGCAAATTACATAAGTAAATTAGGGTTATGTGCTTTGTTCAGTTGCAAATTTCCAAACATTTCGTAATCAGATTGGAAATTTTCAGTTACTGGCCCAATGAAGTGTGAAACTCTCATACATTTGGGGGGAAAAGTACACAAAAATTAGCATAAAAAACAATTCCTGCAATTCTACACATACAGTAGATATTCAGCTCAATTCACCAAATATAAAGCATTTAGATAAAAACATGGACATTCCCAGCATCCACCTTACTGTCCCTCACATGCAAATGCAGATAGTAGCTTGTTTCATCTTTATTCAAACAAGCAAACGCCAGTAATGGCAAGTAAATAACTGGGTAGCAGTAATCCCAGGAAAAACAAAGCACACCTAGCAAGGCAACCTTGTAACAGACATAGTATTAGTCTTGAAATAACCACAGTATAATTGGGCTCATGACCAACAATGAGGGACAAAGACAGGGGAGCAGAGGAAAACAGATATTCACACACTAATTGGTAACAAGGGGCAGCTGTGAAAAATGATGTGTGAATGAAGACAAGTGCTGTGGAATATGAATTGTAACAGTTCCATGCCTAACCACAGGGTGGAGCCAAACCCCCATGGCACGGTCAGCCACTCACAACCATGACAGTACCCACCCCAAAGCACAGCTCCAGATGCAGCAAGCACCCGGGCACCACCACAAGAATCAGGAGGGCGCCCCCAGCACACTAAACGGCACTAAAGAGAGAAGGGGCGGGAGGGCCAAGCTTCAGACCCCCTGTAGGGGGTGGAGATGCAGGAACCGGTGAAGGGGGCCGAGCTGCAGACACTGGTGAAAGGAACAGAGCTGCAGGCACCTTCAAAGGGGGATGAGATGCAGGCACCAGTGGTGCAGATGTTGCGGCACATGGTAAAAGGTGGCTGGTGTGACATAACCCAGCTGCGGACAGCTAGTCGGGTGCAGCAGGCTGGGGTGAAGCCTGAAGTGGCATAGGCGTGGGCAGATCCTCCAGGTTAGGTATGTCAACTGGCTGGTGGCCTCTGGCTCAGACATGTCAGCTGACTGGATTTTAGGCTTCTGAGGAGGTGACATGGGCGGAGCCTCCAGGTCAGGCATAAAGGGTGTGGTAGGCTGGGCCAGAGCCAGATATGGCATCTCTGCCAAGCTGGGCAGGGGGGGAGCTCATACCAGTTACCAGGGGCGCTGTAAAGGGGGGGTAAAGGATGACGATTCTCTGGGCCCATGACTAAGAGGGGGCCCAGAGAAGCCCTGTCTCAGTTGTGATGGGGGCCCTGTCAAGATTCTTTTCATGGGGCCCAAAATCCTTAGCAGCGCCCCTGCCAGTTACACCCCCCCCAAGAACGTCGGCTTGTCATTTTAGCCGTACCAGTTCTGGCTCTGAACGATGGAAGGCAGGCAAGAAGTAATCACTGGAGGCAAACAAGTGTTTGATCGGCCTTGCTGGTGATTTACCTCCTCCTGAACACAGTTCACTCTGGCATGGCTCCCCCAAAAAATGTCATAGGGGAAACCAAATGGGCTATCTCTGGTGGAGAGTTGGTGTGCTGGCTGTTTCCCTTTTTCTGTTCTGTTCTTTGTTTGTAGCCTACCTTGCTGCTTCCTGTTTTCTGGTCCTTCATTCTGTAATGGCTGTGGGTAAGGTAGGAGGCAAATGCAGGTAGCTTTTTTAGTCTTTATTCGAACAAAATAAAGGCCAGTACTCGCAAGTACTGTAAATAACTGGGTAACAGTAGCAATTCAACCTCCTAACGGATGTAGTTCTCGTCTTGAAATAATCACAGCAGATGGAAACAGATATACACACACTTACAAGGGGCAGCTGTGAAAAATGATGGGTGAATAAAACAAAGACAGGTGCAGTGGAATATGAATTTTAACATGTCCATGCCTAGCCACAGGGTGAAGCCAAACTCCCATGGCATGCTCATCCCCTCACAAGCGTGACCACTCATCAGACCAGAGATCCTTTTTCAACATGTCTGCTGTGTCTCCCTCATGCCTTTCGGCAAACTCAAAACAGGATTAGATTTTTTTATGTCTTTCTTTTCATCAGCCATCCATGAAGCCTAGCTTTGTGGAGTGTCCAGGTTACAGTTTTTCCACGGATTATTGAGTTTTATTCCTATCTTTATTCAAGAGCACGTTATTTAAATTTGAGAGCATTTCTAAATAATTAATTTCATTTATAAATAATTGGGTTCAGCAATTTCATTTTGATCGATCAAACAAGTGAAGTACACAATAATATTTTGGTAGTGAAATGATGTTAGTTGGATAAACAGAAAATGTGCAATATTCGTCTAAACTAAATGAGACAGGTGCATATATTTGTTGATTTGAATACCTGTAACTACCTAGCACTGATTAACTGGAACATGCAATTGGTTTGGTGTGCTCATTAAGCCTTGAACGTCATAGAATCTGTTTCAAAATTTTTTAAATCGAAGATTGACAGTATACATCAAGAATTATTAAACTCTGACTTAATGTCTAGTGATTATCAAAATCAACATATTCAAATCTGTTGCCCCACAAGTACTTTTTCTAATTTTGAGCTGCCTTCAGTAGACACCATTGATAAGCTGATCACAAAGTCTAAGTCTTCTACTTGTTCACTTGATCCTTTACCTAC